>JAXIVD010001295.1:70000-90000 GCA_036785275.1 Cancer borealis | reverse complement strand
CCTTAGAGAAGTCTTCTTGTATATAATGTTCGGTGCTACTTTGGCTTGTTATCTACAAGGAAAAAGTATCTACACCGTACAAGTTTAATTTTGGAATGATATCTACATAGTAAAACATATTATAAAATATATGTAACAAAGAAAATGTAATTGAAATAGTTAGGTTAGTCTAACCTAACCTAACCTCTAGATCGCATACCAAAGTAGATGTTCGTTCTATTGAGTTATAATGAAATTGAATTGGAATGTAATAATAGATGTAGGAGTATAAAGTATTATGCATTCATTTTTTTCTAGGCAAGCAAGGGTGAAATACAGTTTGATATTATAACCAAACTCCATAACTTTACTTCTATACAATTTTCCTTTAAGACTAATATTTACGTAGTAAAATGGAAAAACCTTTTTCGACCTCAATTTTGGTGGAATTTACGGGCCACAAAATGGAAAATCCAAATATTATAGTAAGGACAAAACTAATTCCAGATTCGTGATCAGCATGCCCGAGAACCCCTTGGTACCAAATTTCATGAGTTGTATTGAAATATTAACAAAACATTAACCTAACCTAACTAACGTTTCCCACCAATTTGACTTTTTGGCTGAAATCATGTTATTTTGAATGACTTGAAAACTATGAGGTTTACGTCAAAAATGTATGGAATAGTGTCCTCCTTTCCTTCCATCTTACAACTGGCCTTCCTCTCCTCATAGGACCTTCAATTTCACTCACTCACAATATAAAGTGTAGATTGCATACCAAAGTAGGTTCATGACACGTAGATAACAAGCCAAAGTAGCACCTAATGTTCAGATGTCTAAAGGTGCATCAGTATTCAAACAATTATCTGTAGCTCCAAATTGGGGTTGAATATTACAGAATATGTTTTACTGATATGGGAAATTTGTTGGACCTGCAAATGACCCTTACATCATTTATGTAAATGGAGAAATTTTGTACCAAAATTGCATTTGAATGAAAACATAAACATGTAAAACAATGAAAAGCCTTTGAAATATTTGTTTACATAATGTTCTTGAATATGTATGTAAATGTAGAGTGTATAATGTGTCGTGTGTACCGTTGTCATTACACTCTCTGTTCTAACACATTTTGTGGATCAATAACACCTTTGATTAATGTCTTTTACAGTTTATACATGATCAGTTTCATAATTAGCCTCAATGAAAACAATATAAATAAAAACTCATCACTTTTACAATTAAGTTGAGATATGACATAAACAATCATTCTTGCTTCCCATCACAGGTTCGAGAATCCGACGAAAATGACCCCAAGCGTGACAAGACAGTTCAGCTGCTGGACGACTTTAAGATCAGCGGCGTGAATGGGACTCACGTGTGCATGGTGTTTGAGGTGTTGGGACACAACCTCCTCAAGTTCATCATCCGCTCCAACTACCAAGGCATCCCCCTCGCTAACGTCAAGAGCATCACACGACAGGTGAGAACACGGCACAGGGAGGAACATTCAAGGCGTCACTATAAATAATCTAAACCTACGCCAAATAACGGGCAAGAGGCAGTCCATCTTAGCCTCCATAAAGCCTGTTGATGTATAAAAAAAACATGACCATAATTCAGAATCTTTTTTTTAGCCTTACACATCATCTTCATCTCTCATCACCATGTGTTGTCTCTCCTTCAGGTGCTAGAAGCCCTTGACTACCTCCACACCAAGTGTCACATCATCCATACTGACATCAAGCCTGAGAACATCTTGGTGTGTGTGGACGAGGCGTACATCCGCAAGTTGGCCTATGAAGCAACACAATGGCAGAAGATGGGACTCAAGCTTCCTGGCTCACTCGGTAGGTTAGGTGGCAGAGAGGAAAGACACTAGCAAGGCTATTTTTCTTATTGGTATTGTTGATGGAAGTTTACATAGTGATGGAAATACAAACTTTCAGACAGGATAGTTTTTTTTTTTTTTTTTTTTTTTTTTTTTTTTTTTTCTGTCACTGTTTACATTGTCTTTGTGTTCAGTAATGCAAATTCTTATACATTCATACAAATCTAAACTTACAATCCACTTTCCTCTGCCTTGTCTACAGTGAGCACAGCACCCAAGCACTACTCCCAGCCTGACCCCAACACTAAAATGTCTAAAAACAAGAAGAAAAAATTGAAGAAGAAACAGAAAGCCAAACAAGCCTTGCTGGAGACTCAGATGAGGGAACTGGAGGAGATGGAGGAGAAGGAAGCCCGACAGGCTCTGGAGACATGTGACATCACTACTAATACAACAGGTGAGTGTGTAGGCGAGGTGAGTGTAGTGCAGAGTAAGGATACAATGTGACGAGTGACAAACAAGTAATGTGTAAGTGAACATTATAACACCGCATTTGCTTCTCTCTTTGCAGTGTTGAGTAATGACTCAAGCCTGGAGGAACCAAGCATTGAGGCTCAGACCAATGGCCAGCAGCAGCAGCAGCAGCAACAGCAGCCACAGCAGCAGCCACAGCAGCCACAACCACAGCAGCAGCAGCCACAACAGCAGCAGCCACAAGAGCAGCAGCAGCAGCAGCCACAGGTGCAGCAGCAGCTGGAGAAGCAAAAGAGCCTGGAGGAGGTGCCTTCCAAAGCCCAGCAAGAACAACAACCACTATTGCTGCAGGAGGGCGAGGCCAAGCTGAGCCAGTCTCACCCTCAGCTGCACCCGCCGCCACGTGACCAGCCCTGTCTCATCACGCCCAACCTCACCCTGGAGGAGGAAGCTCAACAGAAGCTGGGTAAGCCTCTCCATCTGCCTTGTGTCTTTTGCACTTTTTGCTCTGAAGCCTTTTTCCCCATGCCATCCCTCCCCTTCCCTCATGACCTTTGTACCCTCCACCATGTGTTGTTTGACCTCTCTTGTGATGGCATGTTGTGTTGAGTTGTGCTGAGGTTGTTGTGCTGCCACTCAGACACTGCAGCCAAGGAGGTGTGTGCTGCACCTCGAGGCACCAGTGTGAGTACTAGTTACTGCTTGCCCAGGAGATGCCACTCTATGTACATGGAAGGTTGATGGGAAAGTACAGTTTTATCTTACATTATTTAAACATGAAATGGCTTAAAAAAAGTCAGCCAAGAAATGTTCAAAGGTGAAATGAAAGTGGTTGAGTAAAGAAATAACAGATTGGAAGCAAACACTGCAATACATTGGAGGCTTAAGCCACAACAAGGAGAGGCCGTCACTCTTAGATACTTACACATTAATAACTGTAGATTGACATGAGAATAGTTCTTTGAAAACATTAAATATCACTCAGAGGCAGATACAGGTGATAGGTTTAATTATCTTCTATATCTCATTCATGAAAAAGTAGGTGTTAGATTTTTTTTTATGTGAGAAACTTGTACATATATAACATCCATCATTTTCTCACCTGCTGATCCCTGCTTACATCAGGTTTGTATGTGTGTGTGTTCTCTTCACTCATTTTAAAGTTCCATTTGTGTTTTGTGTGACTCACAGACTAATTTGTGCCTCGTTTTGAGTTGCATGACTAACAGCTGTTTTGTAATTGGCCGCAGAACATCGCAAGAGTCTGGCTGAGATGTGTGAGGGTGATGTGCGTCCGGGCGGGGCTGTGGGGCTCACCCTTGACCCTCTGATGAATGGTCATGACTGCCCCAGACCAGTGTTGGGCCGATCTGAGTCTGAAATCACTCCTGACATGAGACTTCCACCTGAGGATGAAGGTGCTGAGATCTATTGAGCAGCATTGTTGATTTACCTTCGTCATATGAAAGCCTGTCTTGATCTTGAATAGTTTTAATAGATAGATTTATATCCCATTTTTATAGAATGTTTTTTTTATTGTTTTGTTGGTGTTTCTTTTTGCTTCCGTTTGTTGCTTTTATATCAGAGTTGAGCTTCTCCCTTTAACCCCATGTGTCTCCCAACCTCATGTGTTGAGAATAATAGTTTTGATAGTGCAGTATGTGGACTAATTTTTTCTAGTCATCCTATATGTTGATCTCTTTTTTAACTCTACTAACAATTGTTTTTTCAATAGAGCCTTTGCATCCTCCTGCCTTGAAAAGCAGTAAGTCCACACCTTGTTCTAGGCTGTTTACTTACTTCTGTATATGTATACTTACAATTTATATTTGACTCTTTAAACTGAACATTTTATTATATTGTGCTGCATATAATGATGATAATACTGACAGGTTTATGAGAAATTTTGATAATATTGAAGACATGAAAATATAATGGAAATTCTTGTTAAAATGAGATATGTTGTTGTTATATGTAACAAGTGATAGGGTTCAGTATGTAGGGTTGACCTGAAGTCCCACATACTGTAGAGGAAACCTTGTAAAGTCTTTTCCATCCCCAGAAGATACTCATTTCTCCCACTCCCGCCACTCACAGGTGACACCAAGACCCTGAAACACCCGGTTTTCTTCTCAGACGGAGAGGAAATTGGCACCAACTTCACCAACTTTAATAGTGGCAACAGTGGAGGTGGTGGTGGTGGCAACACTGGCAGCAGCAGCAGCAGCAGTGGAGGGATGAGACGAGTGGCCTCCTGCCCTGACCACAAATCCATTGACCACCTCCCTGACCCGGTTCATGAGGTGTGTGACATGAGGGTCAAAATAGCTGACCTTGGTAATGCCTGCTGGGTGGACCATCACTTCACGGAGGATATTCAGACCCGACAGTACAGGTGTCTGGAGGTGCTGCTTGGGGCTGGCTATGGGGCCCCCGCTGATATTTGGAGCACAGCTTGCATGGTGAGGAAGCCAGATTACCATGTCTTTTACCCTTATTTTGTATGCACTTTATTGACTTCACTTAATGTTGTGTAATTTGTATATGTGTTGTTATTGATTCCCTTGTCCTTATTGAGTGTTTGTGTGTCTGGTAGGCCTTTGAGCTGGCCACTGGAGACTACCTGTTTGAGCCTCACAGTGGAACAGACTACACACGCGACGAGGACCATCTCGCCCACATCATTGAGCTCCTTGGGAAGATACCTCGTCACATCGCTCACTCTGGGAAATACTCAAAGGAATTTTTCGATAAGAAAGGTGAGTTTCTTAGTAGTTATGTTAGTGTAATTGTTGTTTGCTATTTGTTGAAGATAATAAGGTTCCATATACATCAAACCAGTGTTATTTATGTCTGTGTGTGTGTGTGTGTGTGTGAAAGTAATGATTTTGTGTGTTATAATTTCGAGAGTAATTTGATTACCATTTGAGTTAATGAGCCTTGTTAGGAAGGTTGCAAGTTACAGGTGGTTGGACTGGAAAGTGTACATGACTGAGGCTATATATCCCATCATACCTTACATGTAGCATACTTGACTAACTATTTCATACTACTACATGTACTCTTATTGTCTCACATATTGTACTCCTCTGACGTTCATGTTGAATTGATATTTGTAAATTTCTATCATATTGATAAAAAATTTGTGACTATCCTAAATGCTTATGTTTCTAGATTATAATGGGTGTTGTAACTTATAAATTTCTCAAGCTTGATTGTTAACATATTTATTCTAATCAGCTCTACGCTCACCAGGTGAACTGAAGCATATCACCAAGCTCCGTCCCTGGGGCATGTTCGAGGTGCTCACCGAGAAATATGAATGGCCCGAGGAGGAAGCTCGGGCTTTTAGTGATTTTCTCACCCCCATGTTGGCATTTGACGCTTCAGAGAGGGCCACCGCCGGGGAGTCCCTCAAACACCCTTGGCTGAACTCATGAATGTGAGATGTGCTCCTGCTGCTCCCTCAGCCCTCTCTCTGGTAGCACACCTCACCACCAACACCCCAGCAGAATTCAGTGAATGCAGGGGAGCAATTTGACCCGAACTCATTATTGACCACTCAAGTTAATGCAGATTATGGCGGCGCTAAGCATCAGGGCGGATACCAAAGATGTCTCCACAGAACAGCAATGGTTGCAGTAATGCTCCAAGCGGGTGGGCAGCACGGTGGCGGTGAAGGGCGGGGTGGTCAGCGGAGGCTAGGGTTGAGGGTGTCAGTGTACATACCAGTGGTCCCTATCAGGGTGACCAGCCCCGTTCTTGACCAGAAGTGCTTTGACTATTGATATTTAAAAAATTAATAATGATACTGGAGTGGATGTTACATATATATAAATATATATATATATATATATATTTTTTGGTTCGTTCAGCTCTGATAATAAGCAAGAGACTGAAAGGAGGAACCAGCAATCTCTCAGCGCAAGTGTCTTATGAAGATGATGGTGTCCCAAGGCTCTGGTGTGGTTGTATATAATGACAGATGGTGGCTACTCCTCTACCAGTCCATGATAGTATATACTCCTGAGAGGGGATCATGAGGAGGAATCGTGTGCTGGTAAGCCAGTTTAAACTGCTCAAACCACATGTAATTGTAAGAAGAAGAGCAGAGGTACCATGGACAACTCTGCCTGTGTGATGTGACAAAAGCAAAAAGATTACCCTTAAAGAACTACACCAAGATCAACAGTTTCAACATTTGACTGGCACTGCAACAGGCTCGAGGATGGCACAGGAAGAGAGCCAGGATCCCCCCTCCCTCCCTCCCTCCCTGACGACCTGCAGTGTTGTGAGCCCCGGGACAGCTGGATGGCTCTTTTTTCCAAGCATTCATTTCAATAGTTATGTAAATATCGCACTTACTCATGGACGTTGGTTTGTCATCAGCCCTGAGGCAGATACTGGGGACACTTAGACATGTGGAAGGAAGGAATCTTGGGAAGGTTTTGGCTTGATAGAACACTTGATACTGCGACTCCTCTCAAATTATCCATGTGACTTTGTTTTTGTTCCACTTATCTACACATTCATCTCATACTAGATTAGTTGCTTTACTTTTTTTTTTTCTATCTAAAATAAATGCATGCAATGTTCAGGAGGCTACAGTGAAGTTTTAAGTTTTCAATAAAAGATTTTAAAACGTTTTAGGTTCGGAGAAGTAATGTCATATGAATGTAATTTCATATTTCAGAATTGACGTATGGGAGAGCAATTTTACTTTCATAATTTTTTTTTTACTTTTTTTTTTTGTCTTACTAGTTACAACTGGAGATGCAGAATTCAATCCTCAACTATTAGAATGACACATAAGAACCAGGGCTGATGTTACCTATTGTATTAGCAGCCTCGTAGCCTGATTGCAATATTTTGTCCATCGTTATAAAAGAGAAAAAAAAAATTGTATACTAAATGCAAGCCCTCTCCTAGACTTGAGTAGAACCTTTTCCAGTTGACTGTTTATCAAGTACAATCCTGTCCCTTCCTCTCCTTCACCTCTGCCCTCCCCGCCCATCCTCTCTCAATTCTTTTTTATTTATCCAGTTCAAGCTTCATCCAATTATAACTCCCCTTCCCCTGCCTCCCGTCTCCCTTCCCCTGCCTCACCTCCCCCTTCCCCTGCCTCCCCTCCCCCTTCCCCTGCCTCCCCTCCCCCTTCCCCTTCCCCTGCCTCCCCTCCCCCTTCCCCTGTTGTTTCATGGCTGTACATGGGCAGCAGGTATGACCCATTTACTTTGAGGCTACTAGGCTCTGTGTTTTCTGTATATTTAGCCACATTTATAAGATGTCATATTGTATGGATGAATTATTACGGATATAATTTATTTTTACTCCATTTTAGACATGCACCGTTATTTTGTAGGTTATCTTTCCTTGTGACAACAGGACTGTAGAGTTCATTTATGTCTATGCCCTCATGACTGTTCCACCAGCCAAAAGTGTTATCAACAGGCAAGTACTGTGGTGCCGCTGCCTCCCCACCCACCCCTCACCCTCACCCTTGTACCCCGGAGCCAAGCCCTCAACCTTCAGACTGGTGATGGCTGTTGCCTCCCAAAGAGTAAAGGTGCAATACCTGCCTTCATCCGTGGCTAAGGAGTAGTGTGGGGAGCTAGAATCCCCCTTACTTCAAGATTTACACCACATCTTAGTTTTGGCACGGAGTGGAGGCACGGTTCTGTGGCTCTGTGGCTGTGTGGCTCAGTGCTCTGGGGCTCCGGCAGCAAGAGGACAGAGGTGGGGAGGCGTGCACACAGTAATAAGTCGGCGGCCTCAACCCTGCTTATGGAGCATCTCCCATAATCAGGCTAACATTGTCTTATATTAAGATGTCTCTAACCTTGCCAGGGGTGCAGAAGGCCAACAAATTTTGTACAACATGCTAAGAATTTGGGCCTTACTGCTGTGGTAGACTTGTCCAATCCTATGTACAGCAGGCATAATGATAGCAGTACTCTTGATAGTAAAGGTGAGCACACCACCCTGCGTCTCATTAACACAGGAACGACAACAACAACAACAACAACAACAACAACAACCCTTGTGTCCACTTGTAGGGTAACTCATCCCCTTTTTTATTTGTGTACTTTGTCCTATTGAACTTTGGAAGAAGTGCATTTTTCTTTTTAAACCTTTTGATACTGGCCTGTTTGTGATTTATCCTCTTCCTTTAAAAATCATACATGTAAGTATTTAGTTTATGAGCAAACACAGTTTCTCATAAATGGGAATTAAAAGATACAAATAACAGTGCAAACAAGTTTTCTTACTTATGTGTTAAACCTGTTTTCTTTAAGACAGGAACTTTCAAAATTATGGCAATAACAATTGTCAGTTTTGAGTTTTATTCGTTTTTATATAGTTTTTTGTATTGTTACTTTGGGTGTCCACACGTCTCACATAATTACCCAACAGTCACAGCAGATCTTATATTGTCTGCTGATGTATGTATGTGGAAGGAAGCAAATTATGTATGAAATCTAATATATGAATAACTGTTTTCTAGTGTCTATAACTTGCTGCATAGTTTTGAATTTTTGCATTGAACTTTTCTTGCTAGCAGGTGGTATATATATTTTTTTAAACGACCACTTGTATACATTTCTTGTGTGCACAATTTGTATTATAACTGAGACTAGTTATTCTTGTTGGTGAATTCTTATATTGATGCTAATATTCATGTAGGAAGGATAATAGAATACAATAATACATTCCATTCTGTATTGAAGGCACACAAGGATCAGCCAGAGTCACAGGATAGTTTGGTCTCAGTGCATTGTCACACCAAACCTGTACACATGCATGATTTTATAATGATTTGGCTCGAGCTATATGATACATACCATAAAAAGACATAACATTCTACCACAATTAGTTCAACGTTTACCCACATGTCAAATAGAATAACCTGTATGTAGGGAGTGGAGGGATGTAATGGGACTTAGTTTTTATCACTAGTAACTCAACTGCTTTGTCTCGTGTAGGTTAAAAAATTATAGTCAGCTTGTAAATGTATATAGGAATGAGGTGACCAAGACTGTTGCTGTTACTCATTTACCTATGAAGATTCTATTGAAAGCAGCGGAAGCAAGACGCCTCGGGCTTTCTGTCTCCCTCTGCCACCACTGTGTGTCCTGAGGGGAGGGTTGACGAGGAGCCTTGGAGGCTGGCCTTACTTCTGGGGAAAAGGGAAAAGAAATTATTAGGATTTCCATTATATCCTCACAAATGTAATGTTAAAGAGTGTATCTAGGAATCTTGTTACAAGTGTTAGATGATTGCTAATGAAAACTAATTTGGTATGTAACTGGGAATTTTTTTTTTTTTAGTGTAATGATTAAGGTTTATGGAAAGAGTATGGCAGGTGAGTAAATTATATCAGATTATAGGGAATATGATCAGAATTTGAACATTATAGACTCAAGAGGAACTGCTTCACCCTTTGAACACATCTCTGCAGTAATTATAACTGTCATAGATTGTAGAGAGCAAGAAAAATTAATGTTTGTTTAGTGTGATTTATGAAAAAATTGACAAAATGGTACAAAACATTTCAATAACATGAAAACAATTGCAAAGGGTCCATGCCAGCTATGATCTATTGTAGTGAAAATGTTGACAGGGTTTACTTGGATGTCAGAGGGAGGAGGGTGAAAGGGTGTGAGTCAATAGAGGGAGAGAGGAGAGTCCGAGGAAAGCTTAAGCAAGACACGATGGCAGTGTTACAAATAGCTGGGATAACGTGACGAAAATGGTATAGACTAAACAACATCAATGACAGACAAAAGGATGTAACACTGCCAGAAGAGTCGGTATCTAGCACAGAAAAGTATTAAGTTTGAAGGCAGGAATGGAGGTCATCAATGGAAGCCGTCCTGACCTATCACCGAGGACCTGCCACCACGACTCGCGTTCCTCCTGAAGCAGCAGCACCCAAGCACCAGGTCGAACAGGAACTCCATCAACTCCACCAGCGTCACGATGGACATACCAAGGAAAAGACCCAAGTTCCCGCCCACGTTACAGATGAGGGTGTTCCACTGTAAGTGAAAGAGACTGTCCATTGTTTCTGTACTTATGCTGCTTTACATGCAAATCTACATATAAGTCACCTCAGTTAAGTCCTCGAGCCACCTACCACAGCACATTTACCTCCTCCCCTCCCCTCATCCCACACCATCCCTTCCCATCTGACAACTGAAGATTTGCATTTCATCTCATCACAATTAGGAGCCACAGCCGAGCACGTGGACCACCATGTGAATGAACAGTGGTGTGGTTATAAGCTGTCAATCATGTTTTAATTCACTATACATCTTGAAGTGGACACGGTCACCACCACAAATTACATCAATTAAGCGTCGTGCAAACTATAGTAAATTCCTAAAATTACTCTCTCTCTCTCTCTCTCTCTCTCTCTCTCTCTCTCTCTCTCTCTCTCTCTCTCTCTCTCTCTCTCTCTCTCTCTCTCACCGTAAAGGCAGGACTCTCTGTGATCTTTTCGAAGGAGAGTGACTCCATGTAGAGGTGGAGGCGGACTGGGTCACTGTGTTCTGCCCTGAAAAGAGAAAGAGAAAACATGACAACTTTCCTCCCCAGTAACGATAGCATCCAGAATATTAATATTAAAATTGTATCAAGGAGAGAGAGAGAGAGAGAGACTCACTTGTTACAAAGACTATCATCCACATTGGTCTTCTTCAGGTTCTGTAGAATGGTAAAGAATTTTTTGTTTTCCTCGTTGGATGTTACTTTAGTGTTGTAGATAGTTTCCCTGCGGAGTGACACACATAAATTAATATAACTAATAATGGTTATATTTCTTATTCTTCTTTACATTACAATTACTTACTTTTCTTACTTGTGTTAGTGTAAAACAACAATGCAAGGGTTTGCTTTGCCTTTTTTGTTGACCCATTTTAAGTGTGGTATGATAAGGTATTTTAATTTTGTTTACTCACTTGCAGGATGGTGGACACGAACACTTGAGTTTCCCCTTAAGGTAAGTGTATTGAACCATCTCCATACACAGTCCTGCGAAACACCACAAAGTAGGTCAGTTTATTACCAGGAATGCAAACTTACAGCCTGTTTTTACGTTTTCACAGATGTTTGTATTTTGGTATTGAGTTATTTATTTTCTTCAGCTATGTCTCTTTAAATTGTTCCTCATTAAAAGCGACTCACTTTGCTCCACGTTGAAAGGTGAGCATTGCAGGTCAGGCCTCTGCATGGTCTGGTTGTCACGGTGGTACACGGGACTCTTACCCAGGTAGCAGTTGCACGCCCTCCAGTACTCCTCCTCCACACACACCTTCTTACACCCCTGGAGGAAGGAAGAAGAGATTTGTGAAACTGTTTTATTAACTAGAACGTTGATTCACTCACTCATTCAATCATTTATTTACTCTATTCCTGTTTTATCTCTTTATTTACTGAGCGTTTTGTCATTACTACTACTACTACTACTACTACTTACAAGACTGACGTATTCCTTGAAGATGGAGGAGCCGCTTTCTTTCCTACACTCTCCATGAGGATGACCTACTCTCTCTATCACTTTCTAAGAGAGAGAGAGAGAGAGAGAGAGAGAGAGAGAGAGAGAAGGGGGGGAGTTAGAAAGAGAACATTAACTTTCATTTCCATACCACTCCTAGTAATAACAACAATTATCACTCATTTTGCTATTCCCTTATCACCTCTTACGCGACGCCCCAACGCACCCTTGAGATGCTGACGGAGACACTGACGCCAGGAGACACGTTGAATCCCTCCTCCTCCGGGAAAGGCAACTGGTAAGGACTGTGTACAATGACCCTCACGCCGATGTCAGGTGAGAGAAGAGACACATACTGATCTGCTTTGATGTTTAAAGATAGTCTAATGCCATTCTGGAGAGAGAGAGAGAGAGAGAAAAAAAAAAAAAAAAGAGAGAGAGAGAGAGAGAATAATGGATAATATAAGACTACGTATCCTTATCAAAGCAAGAAACACTGACCACAAACTTTATAATAACAATACAACAGCTTTATGTATATAGAAAGAAAAAAAACAAAAAACAATTAAGCAATCAAATACATTGAGAAAAATAAATAAATAAATCCACCACCAGAGGGCTTTATAAATCCCTCTTTCGGAGTCACACTAACCATTGGTCCGGTAGACGTTGTATATCTAACCCGGGCATTCATGGTCTTGTTTTTCCAGTCGATGAGACGATGGACGGAGTTGAAGGTATAACATTGCCCGTACTGATCACTCGTCCACGTGTGAAACTGCCTGAAGCGAGAACAGGAACGTAAAGAATGGGTGCAGGCAGAACGGAGGGAAAGATTGAGTAGTGTGTGTAAGTGTTAGATATGCCAGGTGTCTTAGAGAGAGAGAGAGAGAGAGAGAGAGAGAGAATAATAGACATACGTTATAGAAATATTTTGCACTCAATTTGTGTTTACAGATTGGGATTATACATATATCCTGTCAATGGCTACGCAATATTAATTTTCATTACCTTTCACCTTCAAAATGCGAAAGATGGACCCCCAAAAAATAATTCCAAAGCGATTATTTCCCTTTTTATAATAATTTTGATATAGAATTACCTATGTAACTATATAGATACCGTTGTAGAACTAGTGTTTAATTTATATAAGGTAAACTAGTAACTCTGATGTATATTTGCTCCATCTGGCGGCGGTGGTTGGCAGAAGCAGATCAGGATTGGTGGAGAGTGGTAGTGTTGCTCCACTCACGAGGACTTGGGACTTATTCATAGGTATGTGTTGTAAATTAAGTTTGTTGGTACTCTCTAGAATTACTTAAGATATCATTATGTGTTCTTACTAGTGTGGTTACTATAACTATTCATATTATTCTGTATTGTAGTTTCGGAGTTTCATTTTGTTGTGTTGTTCGGACAAGGTTTGGCTGCGTGAGTCACTGTATATTGGTTGGTGGTTATCTTTTCATGTATTAGGTTAAGGATTATATATAAGTGAACTTTAGTTATTTATATATAGTAATTAATCATTCTTGTTGTATTATGTCCGAGAAACTATATTAACTTAGGGTGTGAGAACGAGTTAAACCTAGAAGTCAAGTTATTCAGATCTATTTCATTACGTCATACACAATCCACCCTAACTAACCTAATGAACAGGAGTAATAGCGTAATAATCAACGTTATATATTTCCTATTAAAAAGAACATTAGCTATAAAAATTAACAATGCCAACCTGTAAGAACATGGACGCCGGTCGTAGCTGCAAGTCTTGATGAAGTTTTTAGCTGGTAGAGAGAACTTGCCGATATCAATCTTGGAAGGGGAGTAGACGCCTTGCATGTCCGAGAAGTCTGCTGTTCGACTCCCGCCAAACATAGCAGTGACTTGGAATGAATCGAGTGTTCCATTCTTGTAGCTTTGCATCCCTACAACACACATCACACAACTTGGTTTACAGATTCATATTCTTATTCACCACTCGTTTATTTATCTATATTGCAAAAAAAAAAAGTTAACGTAGATATATAAAGAAATTGAAGAAAAAACTCATTTCCTGATGTATTTGACCTTTGGCAGACAGATAGACAGACATATAGCATACAATCCTACTTACAACTCTCCTCCCAGCAGACTCCTTTAGCACACGTAGGACACCGATGCGTATCGTTCACCACCTCTTTATAACCTATCGATAAAAACAGATTTATATTATAAAAAGACATGGAAGTTCCTGAATTTGAGTCTTATTTGAAGGATCTTAATGGCGACTGAATCATTGTTATCATTACTGTAGAATGGAATAGTGTGGAAGGGAAGGGGAAGAGTATAAGGATTAGTTAGTGGAATATGAGGGATGTGGAAGAGTAGAAGGATTGGAAAGATGTGTTGAAGATTGGAAGGTCAGGGAGATGTAGAAAAATAGAAGTTGTTGGTTAATTTTTGTGGAAAGATTATATTGTCTTTTTTTATAATGTGGCCCGTCTAGAATCTCTATCCACGAGATACTATAACAATTTAGTGTAAAAACTGACATCATTTAACAGTGATATATAGACACGTGTGTTTTACAAATATATCTAAGACTTCATAAGAAAAGAAATCATTATTAAAAGTTCCACATATTATTAATTTGTATAGCATCTTATATAACCGTTTGGTGTGGTCGTGGTGATGGTGGTGATGGTGGTAAAGTGTCTGTATGTCTGTCACGTACTTGTGAGGAAGTAATCGAAGCAACCGAAGTTGTCACACACTACTTCCAGGTTGCAAATTGGGTTCAAGGTTATGGTCTCCCGGTAGTCTTCTGTAGAGAGGAAGAAAGGTATAATAATATCTCTCTCTCTCTCTCTCTCTCTCTCTCTCTCTCTCTCTCTCTCTCTCTCTCTCTCTCTCTCTCTCTCTCTCTCTCTTACTTACTCTTAGGGCAGTTCGATCCAACATCCTCCAAATGCACGTAATCATCATCATCCTCCTCTACAAAGTTCCTCTCCTTTTCCTGTATTAAGAAGTAGACGTAGTATTTACTGCATTGGGACCTCATGTACCAGGTATTTCGGTTAATTTTGGTATTTTTCTCCGTCTTCGCTGTGTCATCATCTTTGTCATCAGTAGCTGTGGAGGTGGAAATAGTAGTAGTAGTAGTAGTAGTAGTAGTAGTAGTAGCAGCAGTAGTAGTAGTAGTAGTAGTAGTAGTAGTAGTAGTAGTAGTAGTAGTAGTGTGGGGGAAGGAGGGGTTAGTGTGAGTTTGTGATATTTAGAAGGATATTATAATTGCTGTTTTTTTATAGTTGTATACAACCACACACACACACACACACACACACACACACACACACACACACACACACACACACACACACACACCTTGACGTTTGGTCCTTGGTAAATCAGGTTCCTCCTCGATGACTTCTTGATACATCTGTAAAAACAAGAAGAAAAAACATGTCATATACCTTTTATCTCTGTCTGTCTGTCTGTCTGTCTCTTTATCACCTTGACCTAACGTTACCTGGTTTAATATACTATGACTTACCTGGATAAAGGTCAGGTAATCCACTACCTGTGTTTTGTTTGAGGTAGGGGAAGGTAGGGCCCTGCTGCCAGGTGTCACCACCTTATTTTTATTTTTTTTCTCATGCTCTTCTTTTTTATCTCCTCCGAAAAAGTTTACAATGGTGGACCAGATTGTATTCTTATCTTTTGATGCTTTTTTGTTTTTGATCCTGTCTTTAGTTTTCTTTTGAACATTTTTCCTGTCTGTCATCATTTGAATCTTCTCTCCTTTTCCTCTCTCTGTGTCTCTATTTATCATTCTATTTGCTTCGTATCTTTCCTTTCGCAGTTTCATCGCCAGTTGTCTGTGTGTTGAGTCTTCTGTGTATCCTCTTCCTTGATTCTGATTACCTATAAGTTTAGATCTCTTTGCATCCTCTTCTGGGCTTCTCTTCTTCCTGTTATCCATGTCTGTGTAGTAGTAGTAAGTGTATTCCTCTCCATTGCTTTCTGTTGTGGATGTGAATTCTCCTGTTGAAGATAATTTGTATGTGTATATAGTTGTAGGAAATGTTGAATTATTTTTTTTATCAGTGATGCATGTGTGATGTTTCTTGTTCTGTTGTGTTGTACTTTGTTCTGTTGTATGGTTAGTACCTGTTGTGCTTCCTGCTGTGGTACTGGCCGTTGTTGAACTCTCTGTTGTTATGGATGTCGTACTGTCTGCTGTGGTGCCGTCTGTTGTGGGGCCGTCTGTTGTGGTGCCGTCTGTTGTGGTACCGTCTGTTGTGGAGCCGTCTGTTGTGGTGCCGTCTGTTGCGGTACCGTCTGTTGTGGTGCCGTCTGTTGTGGGGCCGTCTGTTGTGGGGCCGTCTGTTGTGGTGCCGTCTGTTGTGGTGCCGTCTGTTGTGGGGCCGTCTGTTGTGGTGCCGTCTGCTGTGGTGCCGTCTGTTGTGGTGCCGTCTGTTGTGGTGCCGTCTGTTGTGGTGCCGTCTGTTGTGGTGCCGTCTGTTGTGGGGCCGTCTGTTGTGGTGCCGTCTGTTGTGGTGCCGTCTGTTGTGGGGCCGTCTGTTGTGGGGCCGTCTGTTGTGGTGCCGTCTGTTGTGGTGCCGTCTGTTGTGGTGCCGTCTGTTGTGGTGCCGTCTGTTGTGGTGCCGTCTGTTGCGGTACCGTCTGTTGTGGTGCCGTCTGTTGTGGTGCCGTCTGTTGTGGTGCCGTCTGTTGTGGTGCCGTCTGTTGTGGTGCCGTCTGTTGTGGTGCCGTCTGTTGTGGGGCTGTCTGTTGTGGTGCCGTCTGTTGTGGTGCCGTCTGTTGTGGGGCTGTCTGTTGTGGGGCCGTCTGTTGTGGTGCCATCTGTTGTGGGGCCGTCTGTTGTGGTGCCGTCTGTTGTGGTGCCGTCTGTTGTGGGGCCGTCTGTTGTGGGGCCGTCTGTTGTGGGGCCGTCTGTTGTGGTGCCGTCTGTTGTGGTGCCGTCTGTTGTGGGGCCGTCTGTTGTGGGGCCGTCTGTTGTGGGGCCGTCTGTTGTGGTGCCGTCTGTTGTGGTGCCGTCTGTTGTGGTGCCGTCTGTTGTGGTGCCGTCTGTTGCGGTACCGTCTGTTGTGGTGCCGTCTGTTGTGGTGCCGTCTGTTGTGGTGCCGTCTGTTGTGGTGCCGTCTGTTGTGGTGCCGTCTGTTGTGGTGCCGTCTGTTGTGGTGCCGTCTGTTGTGGGGCTGTCTGTTGTGGTGCCGTCTGTTGTGGTGCCGTCTGTTGTGGGGCTGTCTGTTGTGGTGCCGTCTGTTGTGGTGCCATCTGTTGTGGGGCTGTCTGTTGTGGTGCCGTCTGTTGTGGTGCCGTCTGTTGTGGGGCTGTCTGTTGTGGTGCCGTCTGCTGTGGTGTCGTCTGTTGTGGGGCTGTCTGTTGTGGTGCCGTCTGTTGTGGTGCCGTCTGTTGTGGGGCCGTCTGTTGTGGGGTCGTCTGTTGTGGTGCCGTCTGTTGTGGTGCCGTCTGTTGTGATGCCGTCTGTTGTGGAGCTGTCTGTTGTGAAACTGTCTGTTGCGAAACTGTCTGAGTATGTTGTGGTAGTGTCTGTTGTGAAACTGTCTGTTGTGGAACTGTCTGTTGTGGAACTGTCTGTTGTGGAACTGTCTGTTGCAAAACTGTCTGTTGTGAAACTGTCTGAATCTGTTGTGGAACTGTCTGTTGCGAAACTGTCTGAGTATGTTGTGGTAGTGTCTCTTGTGAAACTGTCTGTTGTGGAACTGTCTGTTGCGAAAGTGTCTGAGTCTGTTGTGGAACTGTCTGTTGTGAAACTGTCTGTTGTGGAACTGTCTGTTGCGAAACTGTCTGAGTCTGTTGTGGAACTGTCTGTTGTGAAACTGTCTGTTGTGGAACTGTCTGTTGTGAAACTGTCTGTTGTGGAACTGTCTGTTGCGAAACTGTCTGTTGTGAAACTGCCTGTTGCGAAACTGTCTGAGTATGTTGTGGAACTGTCTGTTGTGAAACTGTCTGTTGTGAAACTGTCTGTTGTGGAACTGTCTGTTGTGAAACTGTCTGTTGTGAAACTGTCTGTTGTGGAACTGTCTGTTGTGAAACTGTCTGTTGCGAAACTGTCTGAGTCTGTTGCGAAACTGTCTGAGTCTGTTGTGAAACTGTCTGTTGTGAAACTGTCTGTTGTGAAACTGTCTGTTGTGAAACTGTCTGTTGTGGAACTGTCTGTTGTGAAACTGTCTGAGTCTGTTGTGGTACCTGTTGCACCTTCCCATGGAGCGGGTGATGTACTCTCTGTTGACTCTTCCCAAGGAGTTGGTGATGTACTTGCTGTTGATTCTTCCCATGAACTGGTTGTAGATTCTGTTGAAGTGATGTGGTGGTCAGTGCAATACCTAAACTTTCTATCACTCCATAACATACTTATTGAATGTACATGTCAATGGTCTTCTGAAGGAACTTGAGACAGAAAAAAAGAGGAGAATGAACAAAAAGGGAAGCACCATAAACAGACCTGAAATTGCTTGTGTTTGTATATAACGTGACCTCGAAATATTGTGTGGCCTTGAAATTTTAATCTGAGAATGTTTTTGGCACACACACACACACACACACACACACACACACACACACACACACACACACACACACACACACACACACACCTTCCATCGTGCTGTAGTCTCCAGAATACTGCCCGCTGTAATCATCGCTGTAATCACCACTGTAATCATCGTTGTAGTCACCGCTGTAGTGGCCGCTGTGGTATCCAGAATATCCGTATCCGTAGTCGTCGTAGTAGTCGTCGTCCTCGGTTCCGAACTCGGATAATCCTGAGCATACTGTGCAAAAAAAAAAAAAAAAAAAGAGAGAGAGAGAGAGAGAGAGAGAGAGAGAGAGAGAGAGAGAGAGAGAGAGAGAGAGAGAGAGAGAGAGAGAGAGAGAGAGAGAGAGAGAGAGAGAGAGAGAAAATTACTTTCCTACTTCTTTCATTAGTTTGGGAGACTATAACATTATACACAAAAAATATAGACGTAGATAACATAACCAACACCTTATCCTTGCCCCAAAGTAACATCTGAATAATTCACTCAACACCCAAAATAGACTAGTTACCTAAACACGCAACACCACCAACACCACCACCACTACCACCTGTCAGGACTATTGTTATTATATTGGGTGATAAAATCCGAGGTGGAAATAGTGATTAAGTATGTATTGTTTTCTTGGTGTTGCGTGATTGTGGTGGTGGTGGTGGTGGTGGTGGTGGAGGGAGGGGAGTGAAAGGTAATATAATCAGTCTATCCTTCTCCCTTTTTTCTTGTTTCCCCCATCAGTTCGTCTCTCCTTTCCGTATATACATAATGACTCTCTTCTTTAGGCTCAACTTCTACACAATATCAGACAATCACTTACGTTCTTAATTCATATTTTTATACACAATCCGAGACTGACTTAAACTGAAAATAAAGAGATAAAAAAATATATATTAACGATCGCCATTTGTGTTCTAAAGAAAAAAATAGTTAGTGTCAAAAATAGGTCCATGTCTTTCTTTTAATTAAGGCGACATTGATTAAGATAGACGGAGGGAAAAGAAGGTTACGACTATTTTACTGCATTCCTAACCTAGTGATCTAATGTTGATGGCTATGCTTATCACCAGCAGTATATGATTAATTAATGTGTGTGCGTGTGTGTGTGTGTGTGTGTGTGTGTGTGTGTGTGTGTGTGTGTGTGTGTGTGTGTGTGTGTGTGTGTGTGTGTCCCTTTTTGTTATTCAGGTATATATACGTAAGTCTGTACCACTCGCGGCGATCTGTGCTACATAAGGAACTTTGCTCATGAATATAGTTTAGCCATTAGTCTGCCCTCTGGTACTTGCTACTTGACTTTTACTTTCCTCTTACATTATCCGTCTCATCTTGCCCTATTTTTGCATTGCCTTACTCCTTTCCTTTCCTTTCCTTTTTCCTTATTCTACTCTTACTATACTGCACTTGATCCTTTAACCTTCCCTACAATCTGTCTTACTTCACCTGCTTTCCGTCTGTCTCACACTTACTCGGTTCCCTGTTTTGATACTCCACATCTACAAAGGAAGACCAAATATCGTGGTCAAAGATATCATCCTTAGCGGGCAGCGGGTTGAGGTTACACACAGTCACTGCTGGGAACTCCACTATTGTCTCCTCTTTGATCTGTACAAGGGAAGGAAGAAAGGGTTTGTATAGAGGCGTTATGGAGTGTGTA
>JAXIVD010001295.1:60000-62500 GCA_036785275.1 Cancer borealis | reverse complement strand
ATGTTTGGGTGAAATATTGGGGCTATACACACACCTGTTTTGTGTGTGTTTTTTCTGAAGTTTTTTTTTTGTGTGTGTGGGGGGGAGGGAGATGCGTGTGTGTGAGCCGTTGAGTAAGTGCTTGTACATATGTGTTACTTTTTTTCATACATATCCTGTCAAGAAAGAAACACACACACACACACACACACACACACACACACACACACACACACACACACACACACACACACACACACACACACACACACACACTTGACAACTAAAGTAATATCGCGTCCATGACATTATTATTAAGTAGCAGTTATTACAGAAAACCAATATAAATTATCCTCAATATTACAGAACAGAACGACCTAATAACCTACTACTACTACTACTACTACTACTACTTCTACTACTTCTACTACTACTACTACTACTACTACTACTACTACTACTACTACTACTACTATATGGGTGCATGTGTATGTATCTGTCTCTGTCTATCAATCTCTATCTCTGTCTGTCTGTCTGTCTGTCCGTTGCCCTCACCCTCCAAATCGCCTTAAATAGATTCCGATCCATTTGTATGATGATTCGATTCCACTTGATGCCTGTAACTGATTCTCACTAAGTAATGTGGTTTTGTGACACGTGGGAGGAGGTAAAGGAGGAGAAGGAGGAGGAGGAGGCAGATGCAAAGGAAGTGGTGGAGAAGATGAAGGAAAAGGAGGAGGAAGATGAGAAGGAGAAGGAGAAGGAGAAGGAAGAAATAAAACGTGAAGGAATTAAAAGAAAGTCAGTATGATTGATGTAACTATCATTATTATGGTTATATTATTATTATCATTATTATTATTATTATCATTATTATTATTATTGTTGTTTTTATAAACCAAATATTACTCACAATCCGTCTTGTGTGTGTGTGTGTGTGTGTGTGTGTGTGTGTGTGTGTGTGTGTGTGTGTGTGTGTATGTGTGTGTGTGTGTGTGTGTGTGTGTGTGTGTGTGTGTGTGTGTGTGTGTGTGTGTGTGTGTGTGTGTGTGTGTGTGTATTTCATCTATTATTCAAAAATCACTTCATTATATTCATTTTCTTCTCTTACTCTGATTTGTTTTTGATTTAATATTATATTAACTTTTTTTATCCATTAAGTTTATTCTTCCACTTCCTTTATAGTTCATCGTTTTCTTTACACTTCATCATCATCTTTGTACACTTAACATACCAAGTGAATGCGTAGGTGCTTTATGAGGCCATGGACACCTGTGTGATGGTACAGGTGTGTGTGGTGACGCATTGTGTGGTGGTGGTGGTGGTGGTGGTGGTGGTGGTGGTGGTCCAGGGCGTCGTCAGGCTGCCTCCTCTGTGTCTGTCAGCACCAAGGGCTTCGTCAGCACCTACACTTGTGACGAAGGTATGTTGACTCACCAAGAACACGTGTTTATTTATTTATTTATTTGTCATGTACCTTTAATATATATATATATATATATATATATATATATATATATATATATATATATATATATATATATATATGTATATGTGTATATACATTCAGTTTTATTCATTAATCATCTTCTTTGTATTGAATAGACATACTTTTCTAGGTATTTGCTTTCTTTGTTTTCAAATTCTAAAAAAAATAACACTTAAATTATACTTATCCTTATTTTGTAATCTATATATCTTAAAGTGTGAGTAGCTAAGACAAAGTAATCAGGGTTTGGGGAGACATTAATCTCCTCTTCCTCTCTGTGCCTTATGTTTTCGTAGGAGAGAGTATAGAAAAAGGACTTCCCAGACTCCTCGTTCCTTCCCTTTAGGTCGCCTTTTATAACCAGAAAGGAATACGGTGGTAGGATTTTTGAAGCACAAAAAATATATTTCAAACATTTATTATTGTTTCTATTTACATAAAGAAGATAAGAAAAATACATATTCTGCATTTATGTTTTAAGTCAAATTGAAGTCTAGTAATTACCAACTGTATGGATATAACGCCACACTTCCCTTGTTCTCTGTAAGCAAACCTAGAGTGAAGACCAAGGGTGTAGTAGTATTAGCAGTAGTAGTAGTAGTAGTAGTAGTAGTCCCATCTTCGCCACGATTTCAAATGAGCAGTTTAGAAAGCTCATAAAAAAATAATAAACCTTGGTGAAAAAGGACTTACTCTCACTTTCTGCAGATGTTAAAGTGATTGCAGATTGTTTTTATATCTTTCATCGCGTGGAAGTGTGAGGTGCCGTGAAGGGAGAGTAAGTGGGAGTGTAGAAGGACGTTTGGAATGCATTACGATTGTGTGAAAGTGTGGAATGACATGGTAAATCTCTCTCTCTCTCTCTCTCTCTCTCTCTCTCTCTCTCTCTCTCTCTCTCTCTCTCTCTCTCTCTCTCTCTCTCTCTCAAAATGAAGGTATGAATGATATATTTCTAAACCTGATTTTGCCTCATTCACTTCTGACAATTTTTTTCCACATCACAGAATTACTTGAGTTACCATTGAAATATAT
>JAXIVD010001295.1:10000-55000 GCA_036785275.1 Cancer borealis | reverse complement strand
CAAATTAATGGTAATATCCTCAGTTATTTTCTTTTGTAATTAAACTTTTGATTGAGCATTCTCCTTTATTTTTATCAATTTAAATTCTATCTTCATTAGTCATTGAAAATATGTGTCATGGTTTGTGTGTTTGCCTAGTGACAATCTGATATCAGTTGCATAGTCATAGTCATTGTAAAACATTCCATTGGCACCTCTTATCATATCATCAAGCATGTCTAAGTGTTGCCTAAAACAATGTCATCTGAGGTATTGTTAGTTAGGTTACTATGGCAACTTAATAAACAATAAGTGAAGTAGGATTGACAGTTATAGCAAGACTATCAGTAAAGTGGTTAAAAAAAGGAGGAGAGTTCATGTAGTTTATATATAAGTGAATCATGTATTCTAACTCTATCCTGCCATTGCACACAGGATCGTCTTAGTACACCTGCACCTAAAGTATATATTTTACTCTTGTATATAAACCTGTTCCATCATCTCATTCTCACCATACTCTCAGGTGACTAAGAAAGGAATGTGTTCAGAAAAAATAATTATGTGAAAACTAAACACTGGACTAGACTTTCTATTAATTAAGTAAAGCAAATTGTTTTATACTTTGGTCTAATTTTTTGTTTTTACTTTGTCATGAACTCACAATAGGTATTAGTCCCAGGAGGAAATTTATATTTTTCTTGTGGTTTTGTGGCAGTGGTAATATTTTTTTTTAATTAGTTCTCAAAAACCTCCTTGACATATGCATCTCCATTTATATTCTTTCATTCATCATTCAGTGCTTCAGTTATTCTTTTCTTGCATTCCTTATTCATTTATATTCCTTACATCTCTCCCGTCATTGATTAGTTAACTTCATTTCCCTTTAGACAATCAGATGCACCTTGACCACTCACACCTAAAACATTGACTCTCCCTTTCACAGCTTTTAGCAATTATTATTCTCTTCCTTTTCATAACGTTCAACAATTATTATTCTCTTTCATCACCCACCCCATTTGTATTGAAGCATGCACCTTTAATTGGCACTCTCATCCTTCACTCCCTTCCCTGTCACACCCAACTTGTATTAAAATTCCACCCACTGAAGGAACCGTAACTAGTGCCATAGACCTAGTGCTTTGTATACTAACGAACAATGGCTACCTGAGAATCATAAAAAAATAATATGATTACCTAGAATCTGAATATTATTGTGGGTGTTTTGTGGCATTCTTCCCGTCAGTTCACCTTTTAATTTCTTTACTAACGATGTACAAAATGTCAAGGTGGGAAGGGACGAGCATATCATTATAGAAATAAGTTGACGTGTTTGCTTTCTTATTTGACTTTTTTCCACAAATTTAAAAGTAAAGTAAGATAATTGTGGCATTGCATTTCCACCTCACCTGAGCAAACTCCAGATTCTACCTTTCATTTATAGGGAGAAAAAATTTATTTATTTATTTATTTATTATTTTTTTTATCATACCTACATGTATCATACCTACATGAAACACCAGCTTTTATTATATTATTTTATCCAAACATATCATAATAATTTCTTAACTATTCACACATATCCATACTTTCCTCACAACATTCAGTATTTTCTCTTAAATGCACAACCTCTAACAATTTCCCTTTTTTTTTATACACAAGATGTCATATAAATTATTAGCTACCACATCTATCAAGAGAATAGGAGGGAGAGAGGGAGGTAGATAGACTCATAGAGGAAAGGAGAGGGTGCTAGAGAGAGGGGTTGAACGTGACGGGGGCTTGTGGGGACTCAGACAGTAGCAGAGTTGAGGTAGGAAGAGGAAGGGTGACGGAAGAGGTGTAATCTGACACCTTAACCTAAGCAGTGACTACCATTTGTTTAGATAAGCCTATACAGTGTTGATGGCTTGCTTCTGTGTGTGTGTGTGTGTGTGTGTACTGGATATTTGGTGATGTACGTATATTAATTCTTTAGTTTGCTATTTTTACCTATGCCATAAAAAGGAACATTTATAGAGCTAGAAAATATAAGAAAAACATTATCTGATCTATCATAACCTCTTGATGTGCTAGGATAGAGGCTTCGATTCTATATATATAAGGGAAGAATAACTTGAATGTACTTAGATATCCATTACCTAACCTAACTTGACCCTATCTATAACCTGACAATCATTAAGGTCTAAAACACAATTATAACTTAGTACTGCTTGAACTTGAATAGTAGTTTGTAATGAGAATAACGTAGTATATATTTATCTTACAGTTCGTCTCTTGTTTGTCATTCTCTTTGTGGTTTCCTGCCTACTATCCCTCATCCTGTTGTTGTGAAAGATGGTTAGGTAATGGAAATTTATACAGAGATAGATAGTTATAAATATTTTGAAGCCTTGATGTATTTTCTCCATTTATAATTTATTACGAACAGCAATCTGGTTTACTACACTATATATACACACGTAATTCCATTCATATTTTAGTCTAATTACTTTCCTTCCTAATTATCCTAACGCAAGGTGATTAATTAGTGGAAGATCGCACAGGTGAATACACAGCTACCTTTAGAAACGGTGAAAGGCCACGTGTGTTGAGTATAATTAATGAGGAAAGTTCAGTAATGAGAGAGAGAGAGGTGAAAAGGTCACTGTATTCTTTATCTAACACGTGATGGCAGTGCTATGTGTACGAGGCAGGAGGGAGGGGAAGGGGTGATGAGGTAGCCTGGCGGAGGGAAGGGGAAGGAAGGGGAGTAGAGGCAAGTAGAGTTTCTGTGGTTGGGAAATTACACAGCACATCAATGACCTTCAAATATATGTGAGGAATACCGTATTGAAAGAAGTAAAATGTGAAGGTTTTGTTTTGTGTGTCATAGGAGTGCATTGAACTCGTGTAATTTTTTTTTTAATTCAAGGCACGTCAAGTTTTCATATTGATTTATATATATATTTTTTTATTAATGTGTTTTCCATTATTAGTTTTTTTAATTATCATTATTGTTGTGGTTGATCGTCGTTTGTGTGTCTGTGTGTCATGTGTCTTTGTGTGTGTGTGTGTGTGTGTGTGTGTGTGTGTGTGTGTGTCATGTGTCTTTGTGTGTGTGTGTGCGCGCTGAAGGATTCTTGTTGGATGACGTGTTGCCGCAAGGGGACTGTCACCCCCTCACCCGTTTGTCAACCTTCCTTGCACTCACCTGACCTACCTGACTCACGCCTCACCTTCACCTGTTTCACCTTCACTTGTTTCTAACGTCATTAACCTCACTATTAACTCAACGTAAAAACTGTAACCATATAACGATCGAATTGACGTTAGATAGTTTTGAAATATAACTGAAATTTTATGAATCTCTGAAAATTGTGTGAAGGAAGTTTGTTTTGATGGAGGAATAAAATTAATTTGTAGTTATTGCAAGACGGAGGGAAATTACATACAACTGCGTAATAAACTAACTCTTTGTCTAAACTATTGGTGAGAGAGAACGATTGAGAGAAAGAGAAAAACAAAACCTGCCCTCCCCAATCTGTAGGCAATGTTACCAGACCAGCACAACCTTTCACAAATTCACAATGCAACGTGACATGCCTGGAGGTAGGTATAAGCTGCTGCCCATGTGCTGTTCTCAGTGGCTACAATCCCTCCGCTGGGCTGGGACACACGTATCTTGAGAGCCGAGTGTTGTCAGCCTTCAGCCCCGTGATTTAACCCGCGTACTGCTGCTGCTGCGGAGATGAAACAGAGAGAACGGGGAGAAAAATTATTTATTATGTACGAAGTGTGTGTATTAAGTGTGTATGGGATGTAATGGGAGAATTGTGCTATTGATTTCTTCCTCTTAGTTATCTTTTTTATATATGTAGATTTCAGTTTTAGCCACAGTGATTCAACTCTGTTTTAAAGTTCTTTGTTGGCGTGGGATTTCATGATGTTGGCGAATTTTGTTATCATTTATCATCAGAGGGAGAAAGAGAGAAATTTAGGCTAGTATAGTGTGGATTGTAAAGAGGAAGAGAGAGAGAGTGTGTGTGTGTGTGTGTGTGTGTGTGTGTGTGTGTGTGTGTGTGTGTGAGAGGGAAGAGGAAAGAAAGGAGGAGAGGATGGAAGAAAAAGGGGTAAAAAGAAATCTGATTGAGCTTCTGCTTGTCACTTCACTCCTGATTAGATAAAAAGTGAAATAATTTAAATGTGACACTCTCTCTCTCTCTCTCTCTCTCTCTCTCTCTCTCTCTCTCTCTCTCTCGCTCTTGCTCTCGCTCTCGCTCTCGCTCTCGCTCTCTCTTTGTTGTTTATCTAATTTGTTCATCAAGTCGCATTTCTTTAAAGTTAGCTTATAACACTCCTCCCCGCCACGCCCCCCTCCACTCTCCCTCCCTCCACCCCTCCCTTCCACACTCCCCCTTTTACACTATCTCCTCCACACACTCCCACTCCACACTCCAGAAAAAAAAAACTAATTGATGTTTATATAAGAGTAATTCTAACCAAGGAGTGTTAATCATGCTTGTGTTTATATATATGGCGTTGCTTTTGTATTAGAGATATGTTACTTTTTTATATATATTTCTTTTGGCATTAAAACTAACATTATTTAATCGTCTTATGTCTTATTGTTCTCATTAAATTAAAGAAGAAATGCTCAGTTACGGTCATGAAGCAATTCTCACTTGAAGGATATTTATTTTTTTCTACAAGTTGATTTATGTAAAGAGGATTAATTGAGGCAGGGAGGGAGGAAGGCAGTGGACAGGTAGGTACAGTAGAAAATAATAGTGTTGTATCTACTAGCAATGTCCGTCCATAACACAGTTTGACATTATGCAAAACAGAGTATTTATAAGAGTAAGTCACTGACCTTGATAGGGTTTTGTAGCGATTCTTTTTATAGTCGTGTGCTGCTGTATAGACCTAAATAAGCCTCACGTCCTATAGGAGAACCACGTCCTCGAGAACCGTTTACGTAGAGGGGTTCTGTAGCCAAGAAAAGAACGCGTGGGGGAAGAATAGGTATCATACGTGGGTTGGCGGGTGACAAACGGCATTTGCTATGGTGCATGATTCGCTTTTCTTTGAGGCAGAGTTACCGTTTGTATAACAGGATTCTTACAGGCACGTGAGGGCTCTTTTGTACTAAGTAGCAATGGAGTGTGAGGGTAGAGGTGGAGGTGTACTCTCTCTCTCTCTCTCTCTCTCTCTCTCTCTCTCTCTCTCTCTCTCTCTCTCTCTCTCTCTCTCTCTCTCTCTCTCTCTCTCTCGTTTTCGTCCTGTCAGCATTATTAACGTAACCCGTCCAACCCTTGTGTTGAGGGCACCATGTTATTGGTTTTGAGCCACCCTTCCCAGGGCCTGTGTCCCGCTGACCGGTCCTTCTTGTGTTACAGAACAGATGGGGGAGATCCGGCTGGGTGAGTGCGAGGTGCGGGCGCTGCGTGGTGTGCTGGGAGGCCCCACGTGCCTGGTGGTGTGGGGCCAGGACGCGTGTGGCAAGGCCCTCGTGGTGACCCGTCTCCTGGGTGAGCAAGTGCTGCCCATCGTGCCTCACGCCCCCACACAGCCATGGCGGCCCATCAGGCTCAAGCACGCTAACACCCGATCCGTGTCCCTCACGCTGCCGGATGACGCCCCACCGGAGACGGAGGGCGCCGGGTACGAGTTGGCGCTGTCCCTGCAGGCACACCAGCGGCCCTGGGGCACCGTGCCTCGCGCTGACGTCGAGGTGGACCACCACACTCAACAGGTGAGCCCCTCCCCCACCTTGGTGCTGTAACAAAGGGTGTTGTTGAGTGTGTCAATGAAAGTTCCCCAACGTGTGTGTGTGTGTGTGTGTGTGTGTGTGTGTGTGTGTGTGTGTGTGTGTGTTCATGTGTGTTCCCACCGAAGTGACGCGAGGCCAGGCCACCAGACCACCATCACCTTGACCCAAGAGTTGTCTCGCGCCTTGAGTCAGCACACAATTAATTGCCGTGTCGGATCAGATCACATAAGCATCAGAGTTTTTGTCTTAGTAACGGCGCCTTCTCTTACACTCGTTTATCCTGTATCTGCTGTCATCTGGGACACAACAGGAGGGTGTCACCTTGCATAACACAAACACAGGGCCTTAGGAGATACAAGTGCGTGAAAAAAAGTTAAGTAGGAGCACACTAGTATTTGCTTAGGGTGTCAAACGGCTTGTGTCCCTTCCTTAGGACCCTGTGGTGGGCAGCGCCGTGTTGGAGGTGGGCCTCAATCACCCGCTGCTGAGGGAGGGTTTGCAGGTGGTGGTGGTGCCCTCCGACTCACCCGACGACACCGCCCTCTCCTTCCTGGGCCCGCTACTGCCTGAGGTGCTGCCCATCGTGATCTACGCTATCTCAAAGGACGACCTATCAGACCAGGTGAGGCGGATACCTGGATATATGGGAGGAGAGGAAAGGAGGGAAGGAGATGTTGAGGTAAAGAGATGCTACGAAAGAGAAGGGCAACAGTATGCTGCTAAAGAGAAGGATATAGAGAATGTAGGTTGATAATAGTGGTAAGAGAGAGAGAGAGAGAGAGAGAGGGGGGGGGGGAGCAGTGAAGGTGAAAAATAAATCAAAGAAGGAAGGAAGTAAGGAAACCATATATTGAAAAGATCGTGAGAGGAGATAAAGCTATTCTCTCTCTCCCCTTGTTTGCTTTTCTCTTAGGCTGTGATTCATCTCTCTCTCTCTCTCTCTCTCTCTCTCTCTCTCTCTCTCTCTCTCTCTCTCTCTCTCTCTCTCTCTCTCTCTCTCTCTCTCTCTCTCTCTCTCTCTCTCTGCCGCCCCTGGGAAAGGAAAGGAATGTAATAAATAAGCAACAGATGTCTGGCCTCACCAACAACAACAACAACAAACTAAAAAAAAAAGGAAAAGAAAAACAAAAATCACACCCATACCTTTTTTTTTCTAACTTTGGCCTAACTTTATATATATACTAAATGTTTACGCCATGTCTTTTATTTATTCATTTATTTATTTATATTTTTATTTACGTATTTATCTGATCAATATTCGTTCCCAGCATGACGCCTCAGTCGGTCATGGCAGAACAATTTGGCGAAAGTAATGAAAAGGAGAATGATAAGCGTGGGGGTCGTAGAGAGAGAGAGAGAGAGAGAGAGAGAGAGAGAGAGAGAGAGAGAGAGAGAGAGAGAGAGAGAGAGAGAGAGAGGAAGGGAGGGAGGGAGGGAGGGAGAGAGGGAGGGAGGGAGAGAGAAAGATGATTGGACAAGATTAAGGTTTCTGGCTGCATTACATAATAATATCTTCCTCCTCTGTACCTCTTCCTCCTCCTCCTCCTCCTCCTTCTCTTCTTCCATGTCATCCTCACTATCCCTGTCTCTGTTCCTTCCTTCCTTCCTTCCTTCCTTCCTTCCTTCCTTCCTTCCTTCCTTCCTTCCTTCCTTCCTCTTGTCTACCGTTATCGTCTTTTTCCTTTCCCTCAGTAGTAGTAGTTGTTGTTATTATTGTTATTGTTAATTAAACTTTAGCACGTTATTTTCAAGAGGAGGAGGAGGAGGAGGAGAAGAAATACATAAAACATAAAGAGAAACATAGGAATAAAAATACGTATAGCAAGAGAAGGAGATATTGGAGAATGGGATCAGAGAGAGAGAGAGAGAGAGAGAGAGAGAGAGAGAGAGAGAGAGAGAGAGAGAGAGAGAGAGAGAGAGTGTCATTTGAGTGGAGAGAGCAACCACCATCACCACTAGCAGACCTCTTAGATTTGCTCACATCGCTCTCTCTCTCTCTCTCTCTCTCTCTCTCTCTCTCTCTCTCTCTCTCTCTCTCTCTCTCTCTCTCTCTCTCACTTTTTTGTCATTGGCCCAGTACGAAAGCAGTAGACACCCACTAACACTTTTTGTTAGGCTTCTTTATATACACACACACACACACACACACACACACACACACACACACACACACACACACACACACACACACACTGAAGATACATTACCTTGTTTTTGTTTTCTTGTCTTCTGATCTTTTATTTTATTTTTACTGTTCGATTTTTATGTATTTCTCTCTTTACTCTCCTTTTCTTCCTCCTTTCTTATTTTCTGTGTCTTGTGCTTCTCCTTCCTTTCTTTTTTTATCATTTCTTCCTTTCTTTTTGTCATTTCCTTTCTTGCTTCACCTCTTGTTGCAATGTGAAGGTGAGAGAGGAAGGAGGTAAAAGGGAGGGAGAGAAGGAGCGAAACTTCTCTATTTTAAGGTTTCCCAAGAGAGAGAGAGAGAGAGAGAGAGAGAGAGAGAGAGAGAGAGAGAGAGAGAGAGAGAGAGAGAGAGAGAGAGAGAGAGAGAGAGAGAGATTAGGTCAAGTCAAGTGTAGTCGGCCTAAGGTAGTGCTGTGTAACATGACCCGTCTGACCTCACCTGACCTTTGGCTAGATCTTACTTTATTGACCTTGGCAGAGATGACACACACAGAGACACACAGCTTTCTTATATTGTGGTGTGTGTGTGTGTGTGTGTGTGTGTGTGTGTGTGTGTGTGTGTGTAGGCTATTCACCTGAGCTAGATCACATGGGGGTAGGTAAGTGGGTTGTGGGGGGAAGGGAAGGGAAGGGACGGTTGGGGGGGTGTGGGGGAAGGGAAGGGATGGTTGGGGGGTGTGTGGGAGGGAAGGGAAGGGACGGTTGGGGTGTGTGTGGGGGAAGGGAAGGGACGGTTGGGGGGGGGGGAAGGGAAGGGACTGGGGGGAGTTGTGTATGACCGGTTACTGGGACGAGGTAGAGTACAAGTGTGAGTGAGGCAAGAAAGGCATTGCATTGCTTAGAAGCCGTAAGACAGCTGCGTCCTGCGTCCCTTGGTGGCAGAACAAAGAGTGTATGTGTGTGATACTACTACTACTATGATGTTTTGTCCCTTATCTTTATCTATGTTTGTTTTTGTGTGTGTGTTTTTCATGTTAGTTTATTTATATGTTTTCCTTCCATCGTATGTTTTGTTTTTTCTTTTGTTTTCATTTTCTCCATTTCCTGGTTTTGTTCGTTATCATGTTAATCTAGTTTCAGTGTCTCGCTTCATATCTGTGTCTGTATCTGTTTCTATTGGTCAGCTTATTTGCCTGTTGGTCTTATCTGCATAGTAAGTCATCTTTCTCTACCAGTTCTCGTCCTGTTCTCTCCTTGTATACGTCGTAGTCTGTTCATCTGTCTGCTTGACCTTCTCTCTTGCTACCTACAAATCCATCTAATTCTTTGTTTATATTCATTTCACCAGGTGTTTCAATCTTCTTTGTGTCTATATGAATGTGTTTGTATATCCTTGGTCCCTCCAGTGAGTTCCTGTGTAGACTTATTGAGGTTATAACAAAAGTAGTGGTAGTCATGCGTAGAAAGACTTAGCACAACACAACACCAAAGAAAGTGTGGTTCGTTGACTCTTTGACCCAGAGGCGAGGAGGTAAAGAAGGATTATATCGATCAGTTTCATATCTTACTCAATCAGTCTTTTATCTACTTCAAAGGCAGAGAATAATTCAGAAACTCAAACCAAGGAAGTTATCTCATCGTACCCTAATCAGCTTCTTGTTATTGTTCCATTTTTTTTTTAACGTATTATTTTCTGGATAGATTTGGCTTATTTTTCGCAAGAAGCTTAGTTGAGTTCAAAACATGTGGCTTCTGATATGACCTCGTCTGACGAAATTTCAATGTCATTCCAATCTCAGTTTTATTCACGGATAAGCTTTTGTCTTCATTGTTTTCTCTTTAGTGACCTAACAATGTTTAGTTAGTTGAATAACGCTGACACATCAAATGCAAATACAAATACGTTCAGCGAAACATCCGGAAACATAAAAGATCGAATTCTCTGATAGGATAGAAAAAAATAATGATTAACTCGTTAAAAGTTTAAAATCGTAGCTGAAAGAGTAAAAAAATTAGAGGAAGGAGTCTGAATAGATCAAAGAGAAAAAGATGAAAATAATAATTAAAAAAACGAAGAATTTTTGTAAGGGAATGAAAGTCTTACCAAATATGCTAACAAAAGGATGTTGAAATACGTCTCAAGTTTCTTAAGTTACAAGGAAAGAGTGACAGAAACAATGCAAAGAAGAGATGAAAGTCTAGACAGTATTTTTTGTTGTCAGTTTTTCTTGTGTCGTGTCGCACATCTATATAATAACAAACAATAGTAATGTTACTCAAATTCCACACACATACAAACAATTATTAATAAGTATAAGTAATCTTTCATACCATAACTAATACTTTTTTTCTTATATTATATCCATCTATCTATCTATCTCGCATCTCAGGAGGTGAGGGAGTTACGAGAGCTGAAAAAGGTCCACCCAACCCTCCCCGTCCTCTTCATCCGAGTCCCACAACTGCCGGATACATTTAGTGACGATTTGCCGGAGTCAGAGCAACATGATATTCTCTGTAACCTACGGGTCCTGCCTTCTCCAGCACGCCCAGACCCCCACCCACAAACCCCCAGCGCCCTCATCCCACCCACACGCCCACTCCTCCCACAGGCTCCTCTTCAACTGTACCGCGTCCTTTGTGATACTTTAGGTAAGTGTTGTGAAGTGAAGCTTGTATTTAGTTATTATTTATGAAGTCTTAGCGGCCTCCTCCGTGTAATTCTATTGATAACAAAAGTGCTGTGGTATTTTGTAAGGTGATACGTGGCTTGAAGTACGATTTTTAGCCAGGTTCGTCTCTCCAAGTGTGGTTTGCCGCAGAGAACAGCAGAGCATCTTGACGCTGTTGTTGAATTCTGACTCCACGTCAATATAATTTTATACCACTGTGGTGAAAACAGTATAGCGAATGATGCGTATTCCTTGAGATGTGTGTGTGTGTGTGTGTGTGTGTGTGAGGCAGTAGGCAGCGGAAGAGAGAGAAAAGATAGCTAGCTAGTATTATCATTATTCATTATTGTTCATCCCGTCTCAGTTAAAGAAAAAACATGTCTCTGTTATCTCTCTGTCGTCACTTAAGGTAATAGCAAGGTCAAGGAGTCCACTTGTAGTTCGTCATACTATATATAGATATCTCTTATTTATTTATTTACTTATATTTCGGAGGAATAATAGGTAACAATGCCATCTTCCGGTCGTTTCAACACACACACACACACACACACACACACACACACACACACAGTATATATCGTGTGGGCAAGGGCTTCGGTTACTTAGCGGGTTACCTCATAATGCTCAGTAACAGATGGTGCAAGCAAGCATTGTTAAGAAGACTGGTTTGTCTGCCTCCTCCATTCCCCTTGTCCCTTCTCCCTCCCCCTCCCTGCTCTGTGCCGCCCCATTCTGTCTGTGATCGGAATTACTAAACTTTTAGATAAGAGAACTGTCCTTGTTTATCAGTATATCACAACTATTGCGTAGTGGAGGTTGGGAACGTTTTGTAATAAATAATAGTTATCCACACGAATGATAAATAGAAGAGTGTTTATATAGCTGCTGAAATCATGAAGTGTAGGAGGAAGTTTTCTCTTATTCGTGTTGTCTGTGATGTTGCAAGGCATGAAGTGGCTTGGTGTGTGGGTGTGGCAAACCTGACTATACATACTGATGTTGAACGATGTGTGAGTGTTAGAATTTAATTAAAGGAGATGTGTTCATTGTTTATGTTACTCTGAGATGATTGTTGTATGCATGAAAGGTACTAATCATCTTGCATACTGAGTAGATAGTTTCAATGACTGCCCACCACGTATATATTGATGTAATATTAGTGTATCTGCCTCGACTCTACCACCACCTTTAACCACTTTTCAACGCAACTCTTGTACCCAGCCAGCCACCTGTTACTCAAGAACTATTGGTATATCTACTAAGAAATCATAAATACCACCTGTTCTTTCCCTTCCCACACCTCGCCTGACCTTCGATAACCAGCGCCCGAATCTCATATCCATAACCTTATCAATACATTTTCTTTCTTCCTTTTGGTATGAGGAATAACTAAAATGATTTGTATTCAATGGAAAAGAGTGAAGTTAACCTTGTGATTTGCAATAATACGACTTTGAATGCATAAATATACATAAGCTTTTAGAAGGTTTAATTAGCGCGTTTCTCATAATTAACGTATATATGTGATTTCTTGGAATGATTTATGGTTTAATAAAATTAAACGGCAACCTTGAATTATTGTGGAAAGATAGTGTGTTAGATTAAGAATTTTCTCAGGTATCAACATTAATAGTTAAGAAGAAAGCAAGATAAACCTGAGATCATCGTTTATTTTTACCTATGATGAAATTCAACCTTGAGTGGCACTGAATTTATCGTGTGTGTGTGTGTGTGTGTGTGTATGTGTGTGTGTGTGTGTGTGTGTGTGTGTGAAGGAGGGAGGGAGGGAAGTTTGTGTACATGAGTGACATTTATTGATGAGAAAATTTGTTGAACGCACACGTAAGATCAGATTTATCTTCAGTAAACCGATGAAGAGGTCCTAACAGAGATAGAGAGAGAGAGAGAGAGAGAGAGAGAGAGAGAGAGAGAGAGAGAGAGAGAGAGAGAGAGAGAGAGAGAGAGAAACACACATTTATTATATCATGTAGTGAGTAATGAAGAAAGGATAAACTCAATGGTGTACACATATTCCTGACACATTAATTTTTACCATCAGGCTTTTTAACAAGAACACCAATGCCTAAGAAGATGCGTTGGCGGCTGGTGGAGCAGAGTTACCACGTGGACAGTGAATTGGTGGAGAGCTTTGACTCCTTCACCAATGTTGTGCCTTACATCAGGATGGTGCTGCAGTCCCACCTCATCCATGCTTCCACCATCCTAAATCAGGTACTCATTGGTGAGGTTATGCAGATGGAAAGAATTAAAATATGACAGCCTTGTTTTGTGAATAAATATAATCATTACCTCTTTTAACCTACCCTTCCCTTCCTTCATGTTAATTTTTCTCATCATTATTATTTTCATATTTTAACTATTCCATTCCAGTCTCACAACCGGTGCATGCGGAAATTCATCCTGTATGCATTTGACATGGCACGGGAGATTCAGATCACCCCGCGCAGGATCAGCTATGCCCGGGAGAAGGAGGCTGAGCTGTATGAGAGTCTGATGGACATTGCCTCCAGGAAACAGGATGAGATACGGACGGTCATTGCCGAGACTGTAGCCAAGCTGAAGGAGGACCTGCTAGACAAGGCTGCCGCTTATGAATTCAAAGGTTCGTCAATTATCTACATCATGTTTTTTATATTTTGCATTTATTTTTTTTAAAGGTGTTACTAAGACTAATGTTTATCTTACTTCTCTAACCCTAGATGTGGAGGTGCTGCCGCAGGGTGACTTGGTAAATAGCCGGGAGTTGCGGCAGTGCACCAATCAGATTCAGGAACTCGTCATTGGCTCCCTGAATGCCGAGGTCGGGCGGCAGCTGGTGGACCGTGTGGATGTGATGCGGGAATCTTACCTGGGCACACTTCAGCGCTGTTTAGAGAGTCTGGAGAAGGACTGTCGAGCGTGCGGTGAACATCCACACATTGGTGATGCCCTCAAACAGGTGTGTTCAATGCTCTAAACCAGTGCTGTTTTTATACTATCTACATAATTTAATTTACGTATCATACTTCATCATACTTTTTTCTCCTTAGATGGTGAATGCAGCTTATCAGGTGGAAGTGACAGTGACCACCTCATCGTCAGTCCTTCGATCACTGTGGGAGAAGATGAAGCAGATAGTTGCGGCCATGCCTGGCAGAGCTCCACCAGTCATAGATGCGGACTGGAAGAGGAAAGTTGCATCAGACATCATAATGAGCCTCTCAGAAACCAGGCTTACCAAGAGTATATGTGCCCAGGTGAGCATTGGGGAGAGTAAGACTGAGGGGAGAGAGAAAGGGGATCTGTGTGTGTGTGTGTGTGTGTGTGTGTGTGTGTGTGTAACCTCAAGTATTACATAACTTTAATGACTTTATGCCTTTGGGTCCCTGATAGAACGTTCTTTGCTAGTTATAACAAAATGGATTTTCGTATGCAGTCCTATATATTTATCCTATGAAATTTCACTGAAGAATGCACGAGTAAACATCTCTCTCTCCATGTAATAGTTTTTCCTTCTGGTCTCCCTTCACACCTTATTATAAAGTTACTATTGATTATATCCTCCACAGTTCCGAGAGAGACTAAAGAACAGCCATGACTCCTTCCTGGGCAGCCTCAAACTGTTAGAGGCTCAGCTCACCACACGGCTCGTCAAGACAGAAGGACAACAGACTCGCATCAAGAAGGTGGACGCTCCCAAGCTTGCCCGCCTCTCCCTTGAGTCCACTTCCCTCAGAGACATGATACTCTTTGGTGAGATGAACAAATTAATTCAATTAATACCTCTTGTAGGTTAGGTTAGGTATTTATTTACTACAGATGTGTTTTTTTGCAGTTTGTTTTAGGAATTGTCTCTTAAAGTTTTATATTTTTCACTGTAATTCAGATTTTATTATGATTAACATATGAATAGTTTTTATTGTGTGTGTTGTGTTATGGACTTGATACAATTTGCTGCAGGAAATGAGATTATTGACGGTTTTCTTTTATAGCTCTTTCTATATTTACAAATGAGTAAGGAAATTGCAGCAAATGATTACCGCCTGAAATTTAATGAAGGAAAAGTAAAACCTTAATCACTATTTGTTTTTTTGATGTAATAAATTAATGAGGTGAAATATTCTACATCTCCTTAGCCTTATGTGGTGTGGTTGTGTGGTGCAGGTATGCCCCGGCTAGACCGAGAGTTGGGTCGAGGCCAGTACGGTGTTGTGTACAGCTGTGAGTCCTGGGGAGGATACAGACCATGTGCTGTCAAGTCACTCGTTCCCCTCGATGAGAAGCACTGGAATGATCTGGCCATGGAATTCCACTACACAAGGTTAGTAATGAAAAGTGTTTTGTTCCTACTTTCACTGCACGTTACCATACTTGAATTTTGTACACTTTGATGTTTCTTGATAGGAGAAACGGAAGGTGGAAGAATGAGAAGACTGTAGTGTGTAAGGATGAGATGGATGAGAGTCTTCCTTGCAACAGGCATTAGAATAGATGTTAGCATTATCCATGTAATACTACCTAACATGCTTCCCACCTCCCCACCTAGGAGTGTTCCTGAACATGAAAGGATTGTTGCTCTCCGGGGCAGTGTGATAGACCACACGTATGGGCAAGGTGAGTCTCCGGCCGTGCTGCTCATCATGGATAGGCTAACACGAGACCTTTACTCTGCTATCAAACACGGCCTAGACTGGGTTGTCAGGTTGCAGGTGAGTGGCTTGTTGTGGCTCAGAGGATCATTGTTATTAGTGTGTTTAAAGTATGGTAATGAATCAATAATAATCTGGTCATTGAAGGGTCCATGTATACCATCTTTTTTCCATAGATATTTGTCCTTACAGATTTCCCTCGATGTGACCCAAGGCATTCGCTTCCTTCACTCCCAAGGTCTTGTCCATAGGGATATAAAGCTCAAAAATGTCCTGGTAAGTGAAGGATTTGTATGATTGGAGACTTACTCTTACTCTCACAGTGTTTTGTTGGGGAGAAGCTGACTGTAAGTTGAATCACCCTAGTTAATCAATGCCTTCTCTCTTTGTGCCAGTTGGATAAGCATAACCGAGCTAAGCTGACAGACTTGGGTTTCTGCAAGCCTGAAGCCATGATGTCCGGCAGCATAGTGGGCACCCCAATACACATGGCACCAGAGCTCTTCACCGGCCACTATGACAACAGTGTGGATGTGTATGCGTTTGGTATCCTGTTCTGGTACATCTGTGCTGGTCATGTCAGGCTGCCACTCATCTTTGAGCAGTGCCATTCTAAGGACCAGTTGTGGAATTGTGTGAAGAAAGGTAAAATAGCATTACTTTATGTTTTATATTTGTTATGATGTGTATGTTAATTTTTTTTACACTTCCTTTCATCCATCATCTGCCTCACACACACTATAACACTGTTTGTACACTGACAGGGGCACGTCCAGAGAAGCTGGTTGTGTTTGAAGAGAAGTGTTGGGACCTGATGCAGCAGTGTTGGGAAGGGGACCCTGCCAAGCGACCTTTACTGGGAGATGTAGAACCAAGATTAATGGAGATCATGAATGTAGACTCCAAGAAACTAAAGGAAGACAAAGAAAAGACCAAAGAGCAAGTTTCTAAGGATCAGCCGGAGGAGCAAAATGTTCAAGAGTGTACAATAGACTCTGCCATTGATGCCACAGAACAGATGGGCTGCTTAGGTTAGTATAGCGGCGGCATCTGCTTCTCATCACCTTTATAACTACAACCTTAGTCTTTCAAGTAGATCTCACCTGTAGCAGGGTACAAGTTGACTTTAATGCATGGGTAACAGCAACTTGTAACACCTGATATGTTCTTTTTAGATAAGGGAGTTTGTTTGCATGTGTAAGAGTTGCATTTTATATTACTATGTCCATCTCCTTTCCCCTTTATGAGAAGTAGAATATGTATGTGTGTGTATTTACCAAGTGCAGGGTTAACCAAGTATAAAATAGAGTACAGTAGAGGCGGGTTATTAATACATCTTCAGAAGAGTGATTTGTGGTAGTCCATTTGAGAACTAATACCCTAACCTTCCACAGCGCGTGGCTCTTTTTCTCACCTGGGCAACAGTCTGCAATACATTAGTGGCACTTTGTAGCAGCTGGCCCAGGAGTAGTACAGCTGCGGTGGTGCAGTAGTCGCTGTAGCCATTCATCATCCATTCCGTGCCTCAGGGAAAGCTGATCAGCTGCTATTACCTGACCTTCCCACACCTTGTCTGGAAGTCCTCATGTCTGCATTGTAGTTTCCTCATAAATCATGATTGATAATGTGTTCTTCAGAGGTGTGGAGAGCAAATGAATACACTCAGTATGTTTGTATATTTTTAGCCATAACATTTGCATGAACAATGTGTAAGCAAAGCAGGAAGGATATTCAGTTTATACATTGTCACTTTCCATTGGCACTGTTGTGTTTTAGTGTTAGTGTGACCAAAGATAATGACTGTTTGGAGCGTTGTTCATGTATCTGTTCCCAGAGTGCAAACATTCACCTTTAATGCTGTGTGTAGACTATTAATGTATATATAGTATTTCATGCATGTGTTTGTAGTTTTATTTTTGTTGAGTAATTTTTAGGTTAATCAACAGCTCTCAATAAACATGTATCACCTTATTGCCTAGAAGAGTGTGTGGTAATAGTCAGTAGTGAAATAGTTAACTGAAATAAGTTTTATTAGCTGTAAGTCCATATATATATTTGTGTGTGCGTATGTAAATGTATGTATGTATGTGTGTGTGTCTCTAAATGTGTGTGTATGAATGTGTGTGTGTGTCTGTCTGTGTCTGTGTCTGTGTGTGTGTGTGTGTGTGTGTGTGTGTGTGTGTGTGTGTGTGTTTTATGGAATTGTCATTCAGGATCTCACTGAACAATCATTGTGGATGCACTAAGTACCATAGTAATATTTTTATATACTTATTTTTATGTTTTTCCACATCCAAGTGTGTGTCTTGCCGTGTTTTGTGTGCCAACCTAATGTTAGGCGAGGCAACAACATGTTCACTCTGACCGTCTGTTATATTGATGGAATGGAAGCAAAAGACATGATATCGTTACATGTAATGTCGTCCTCACAACACTTGGACACAACATTACCTATAATGCTTAATTTCAAGAAGACATTATGGCATTCTGGTGTATATTTATAGTTTGGAAGTTATTTATTTCAGCATTTATATAATCTCAGTATATTACCGAGGTGGGGAAGACTCCTCCTTTTGTGCTGCTTATATTACAGTAGGATTACAGACCTGCTACACCAGTGTGTCAGTTACTGAAGCATTCCAGAGTACAGTACAGTACAGTACAGTTAAAGTCATTAGCACATACAGACTTAGTATTTTCAAACTGAAGGTATTTATATTCTTGCTGCATGGTAGTTATTTCTATGCAGTTGTTGAGAGGCTGGCTTATTTATTGTGAACACTAATGCCAAGTGTTAGTGTGGTTTTATACCAGAAGGCATTATCGTGTTTTGACATAGTATTAGCAAGTATTTATGCTTCGTATGAAGACTCTCCTCAACATTATACAACTCATGAATATTGTAGATTTTTAAAATTAAGATCCATGAAATAATGTGCCTTCCACGGTGCAGTGTGCATGTCAATTTTGCTTTAGTGATGAACTGCTTATTCAGACATGTAGTTTTGTGTTGTTATCAAGATCAAGAAATTAACTTTGGCAAATCAGTCCCATCAGAGCAATGAAAATAGCTTACCAGAATGTCACTTTTTGGGGAAATGTTGCAAAACTTGACATAGTGGCTCGGAATATTGAAATGAAGGTAATTAGTTTAACGCGTGTATGAATAGCTGTTGTTGGACTACTTTCTGGTTGCCGGAAAAACAACTCAATGCACTCCAGTAGATGGTCTCATGTACCTGTGGGTTATTTATGCTGGTGGTCTGTGCCTTACTACCCAATATGTGAGCTGCTGCTGTGTGTGTATAAATGCCGTGAGGGAGAGTAGGTTAGTGTTGTCTGTTCCTGCATGTGTTCACCTTCTGCTGTGTATCAGGTCTTGACTCCTTGCACACTCTAATGACTCGTAGGGAAAGGAATACAATTTGCTTCTCGCAGTAATTTGTATAGTGACAGAAATGTTAATTTTTCCATGTAGTAAAACAGTATTTGTTGGATGATAATGAAGTGACAAAGAAATTAAAAACCTGACCTCTTCCAAGTGTAGCCAAAGATTGTTCTTCACACTTTAATGCACTTAAATGAAGAACTGAATAGCTGGTTTAGGGATCAGTTTGCCTTAAAGGGATCACATTCTTGTGAGGTAGATAACTGTGTGTGTCTGCGTGCGAGTGTGCATGAAAAGTAAAATCGCTGGGCACCAAGAAATACTGAATTACATTCATTTTAAAAAAATAATCCCACTTAGTTTTACTGTAAAAATGTTAAATACAAAGCAGGCCAAAATAATAGTATAGTTTGTAATGTTTGCTTTCAACTTTGTGACCCATTGAAGGTAAACAAAAGGCTTGGTGCTCATGCTGTCTAGAGAAGTTTTGTTGAATGAAGGAACGTGTGCTTCCTCCATGTCCTATGCTACAATATACTGTATCTGTGATAGACTTATAAGGACTACATGTGAGCCACGACTAGGCAGAGTTGGGTGGTTTGCAGTTACAGTTGATTCCTTACAAAATATTGATAAATGTTAAAGGCACTTCAAAGTAAAAGTACTAATGGTGTGAAAATTTAGTTCATATTAACCTTTGGTCCAATACTTACAGCTCTGATAGGTTTTATGCTCATTCAAGTGACTTTCCTTCAAATGCAACCAGCTATTTGATGTGTTCATATAATGAGTTTTATTTTCTGTGTACTTTTGAGTGTGCTTCCTCTCAGTTTAGATTAGTACAGCAGGATTTTTTCCCTTAGGTTTCTTGAATACAAATATCTTTGTTTTGGCGAGGCATTGTAGACTTACAATATTTGTGTACATCTTAAATTTTGTAATGTTCTCTTTTTAATACTGTATACCTCAAGTAGCACTTGCCTTAGGAAGGCTCTTCATACTTATTGTGGTACATGCAAATCAATATATTACTGCCCAAGATGGCTTTGTTCAGTCTTGTGTGCAGATATATTTGACCATTTCTTCCAACCACAAACAGTATGTAGCAATTCTTCTCAAAACTTGTATGAAGAATGCCTTCTCATTCTCAGCTTTCATTTATAAGGTGTGAGGATTATTAAAGTCTATGTATGATTGTATTATATTAAAAGATATTACATAAGCCTTGTTTTCTCGTGTTGAGAATAGTTACCAACGTATTGAGTGGTGAGTCTTTATGCACTAACACACTAACAGTATTATCATAGACTCATTATGGGTTAGTTTTGACGTAGCCTTTAACATCACGATCATCACACATTAAAGAACAGTGTCTAGTCTTCCAAATCTTGACATAGATTCCTGGTGGGGGAGACAGAATCCAGTCTTCCCACGGGTCCAACGCTGCCTGTCTATGTGAACTAGTCAGTTATGTACATCAAGTTCTAACTGGCTAGTTCACGTAGACAGGCAGCGTTGGACCCGTGGGAATATTGGATTCTACCCCACCAGGAATCTATGTTAAGATTTGGAAGACTATAGTAATTAAGAAAACAAAGATTAATTTGATTGAATAATTTTCCATAATTAACAGCTCAGCATTATGTATGGAAAAAAGTTAATAACGTAGTGAATGCTTTTTAGAGTCCAGAAGTCCACTAGACTGACAGCATTTGTGGTTCTTTACTCTTCTTCAGGTTCCAAGTTAATGTTGTTGCCAAATTTAGCATAGAGATCCCCCTTGAGCTGCGTCATAGTGTCCTGCAGCTCACCACTCCGGCCGTTAAGGTTGCTGATCTCCTCCTGCAGGGACTCACGCTGGGCGGCAATGGCTTCCTGGGACTGATCCTGATTAAAGGTGACAGTAAATATTATACCTGGCATTCAAAAACTTAATTTGTTACGCTACATCAAGCATTCCACATTGAATCAAACTTCTACTATATTAAACTAAATCAAAATCCAATAATCTTAAATATGTCCTTTATAGTGAAGTGAAGGTCTGATTATTTCTGTTTATTCTAACTAATCAGAGTTTACGACAAAGGGTACATTAAGCACTAATCATATGTAATTAGAAAATAGTTTCATTCATGCACACTTCCCATCCATCACACTCATTCCTAACCAAGGGGCTTTGCGGTGCTCGGCTCGTGACCTAAGGATTGTGAGTTCAATCCCAGGTCACGGCAGCTTGTTGGTGAGAGGGGCAGCACTCGTTAACCCTACCAGAACTAAATGGCCTATAGTATATGACTAGTTCGTTTTTAAGTCATTTGTAACCCGTTTGTTAAGTCACTTCCTCCAAGGTTCAAACTCACCTGAGATTTCATAATGAACACTTCCCCCACCATGAACGGCACCTTCTCATCGGAGTCCAAGGCAATCATCATCTCATCCTCAGCGTCTTGTAGGTTTTGAAGGTCATTCTGAGGAGGAAACATTAATTTATTCCTTCTAGTATATGGAGGACTCTTAACTATTTTGTTGCTGCATGATTTCCTACTTTTCATTGTATAAGAAATAAGAAGAATGAATTATCTTTTGTGCTAGTGCTTTTTTGAATGTCTGGGTGAAACAGTTACGTAAGACAGTGTTAAATAGTGACACATTAAGGAAAGTTTTATAAGAGTAACCAATCACCTCTTTGATCTTGAGTTCCTCCTTGATGTCTCCATGTCGGGCGTTGCAGCGGGCAAACCTGTTGATCTTCTGTTGGTCCTCATAGGTGATGTGAACGTCTGAGTCCTGGTGATGATAATAATAATAATAATATAAATACGCTGTAAGATATTAGTAACTACGAGAAGCTTGAATACCTAGTAGCATGCGGCCGTTCAATACCACCTTGCGTTAACATTTACGCCTAGCGAGATGGGAATGAAAATCTTTTGAACACTAGCTAATGACAACACAATATCCATACAACAGCCAATCATGTTTCGGTATTTCATATTTCCTTTCCCATTAGACGAAGATTTTAAATTACGTATTAGCCATAGTGGTTTCATGTAGGAAGTCAGCGCTTATCCCTAGCCGGCAATCAATTTTACAAGGATGAAAAGCCTTGATAGATCTTCTTAGGAGTCACAGAGTTCTACCTTCTATAACAAAGTGCTTTAAGTGTAAAAATATATTCATTAGATAAGTTTGGCTCGTTGGTATTGTAGCTAAAAGGTCGGTAGTGATTGGAAATTCCGCAACTTCCCAAGGTTGAAGAGAAGAATCCTCTCACGGCAAAGGAAGGGAGATATGTTAAGTTCGGTTATATTTCTTACTATGTCATAATGGCCGCAGAAATTATTTAGATTCAGGAAATGCAGAAATAAGGGCTTATCCCCAGAAATAAATCCAATAATCAATTGAATCATTAAAATATACCAGAAATAATAACTTTCCTTAAAAAATTACCCGAGAGCCTCTTTCTGCAAATTATTCGTTTCTTGCTAGTCTTGATCCACGAATGATTTTTAAAGTAATAGACGTAAAACAAATATATCAGCATCTAACACATGCACATAGTAATGAATATATAACACAGGTGTCATTTAAGGTGAGATGGTCGTAATTATATATACAATTTCTATAGATACACATACACACATTTTCCCCCCCCACATTACAATTACAAAAATTCTATAGATACACAAGTTTTTCTTTAGCTAAGCCGGATCAATAAAACCATGGAATGTGATGATGGGTATTTAACGATATCAACACATAACCATCATAAACACACACTATAATCAATACAACACCATAACACCCACCATTATAATCCCTTTCATTAAAAGATCACACTCCGCCCTTGCTGTCACGCCCTATAAGGCATACGTCTCACATGCTGCACCTCACCACCTTAACACTACTACCACACACTTAACACATATATCAAGGGTACCCAGGCTTACTAATCACCTATATAATGAAGAATAAACACCTGTAAGTTGTTAATTAAGGCTGGAATGGGGTTAAATAAGCCTTACCTGCGGCACGGTGGTCATTGCTGCTACTTTGCCTGCCTCGTACAGTCTTAAGATAGAATATATGTATAAATAACCTTTAATTTAAGTTATTAGTCACTTTCAAGGATGTCTTATATATAGTATTAATAGTATGTTTAATTTTATATCATATTTTTATTAGAAAACTAGCTGTAATTGTAGTTATATGCATTATCCTAATATCAAGATTCCTCCTTTGCCTTGTGCTGATGGTGACGATTTTCTGTGTGCTTCTGATTCTGTCTACTATGTTAGGTATGTTATTATTGCATTTACTTCTTCCCTATTCCTCCTTTTTGTTCTTGGTACTAATGAAACTCTTTATTATCTCACGTGGAACTTTTGTATGTCTGTTTGCGTCTTATTCAAGCCATATATACTCCATTTTAGATTAATTCATGGGTTTGCAGCTATTTCAGCTATGTTACTGTATTGTCTTCCCTATTCCTTTTTTATTCTTTATATTAATTAAGTTATTATCTCATATGAACCTTCTGTATATGTTTCAGTCTTATTCAAGCCACATAAACTCCATTCTAGACTAATTTAGGTATTGTTTGGGTATGTTGATAAGACTAGAGCGAGGTTTTGTCTCCTCCCTCTTTCTCCCCTTTTTTTAGAGTGTTTTCCGCTCATTAGTAGTATTGAGCTCAAGTGTTCTTCAGGATTTTGTTAATGAAGGTTTGTTGTATAGGAGTGTCTTTATTTTACGTTGTGTGAGGATTATATTGGGTAGTAACGCCTTGGTGTCTCTCTCACTCTGTCGCGCTCTCTCAGACTAGCTATAACCATTGACTTATTTCTATATCACTTGTTGTTATTATTTATTGATCATAAATTTTATTAATGTATATCTCAAACTATTTCTTTATTTTAGTATATTATCGTTAGTCTTTCGTAAAAACCTAAAATACCGCTATACCGAAGGTCTTCTTACGCTGTAATACCAGTAATACCGCCCCGAAAATATCGGTATATCGGTGTACTTGCAGTCTCATCAATTCTTATGTTCTTATGTTCTTATTTCAGCGGCTTTTGTTTGTTTATTTTTTTCGATTATATTGGACTGTTTCTTCACTTTAGTTTATTCCATCGTTAGTCTTCTTTAATTATTTTCTGTTGATCTATTCCATGGGTTTTTATTTATTTATTTATTTTGTCTATTATATTGGATTTCCACGTGCATTGAGGTTGTTGCTCCCTACTTATACACTACAATAGCAAGCCGCGCCCAGTGTTTTCCTGTATAGTTTAGAGTAGCTGTGTTGCGCTGTGTCTGGGATGCAGATCGTATAGTAAAGGTATACAGTGCCTCATGCATACACAAACAAAGCAAGCGAGAGGAATACTAAAACATACATACATACATGCATACGTACACAAACAAAGAACAGTCATGAAACTATACCATGCGTTAGATATACATAAATGAAGAGTGGGAATGTATTTGTATGAAAAATTCCCCATGTGTTATTTCAGCTTCAGGAACAAAGAGCACATGAGCAGGCAAAAGGGCAGTTGTAGCTAAAACGTGATTGGTCGAGCATACTAAGGGATGAAATGTGATTGGTGGAAGGGTTGGGTGGGGGTGAGGGGAGACAAGAGGGGAAATAGGGTGGGGTTTATGAGTATGAGGGAGGAAGGGAGGAAAGGGCGGGGAGAGAGCGTTTACTTGAATGAAAGACCGACGCTTGGGAGACTATGCTATTTAACGTTGCTATTTCCTCGGTCTAGCATACACGTGACTCCTTGAATTGAAGGCTTTGTGAGGCCATTTTGAGTAGGGTTTATTATTAGGGTGTTTATTGTGTGTAATCCTCCCTGGTGTCGTGGGTGCAGGTGGTGTAATGAATGGTTAATCGATTGTAAAGAGATTTGAAGGGAGTGAGGGTAAAAATAATGATGATACTTGCCTTACCAACTACACCTTCACACACACACACACACACACACACACACACACACACACACACACACACACACACACACACACACACACACACACACACACACACACACACACACACACACACACACACATACACACACACACACATACACACACACACACACACACACACACATTACACGCATGCACGCGCACAAACCACAATACATAATATCAATACATGATAAAAAACCAGACGCGCTAAATCATATATAATCAAACACACACACACACACACACACACACACACACACACACACACACACACACACACACACACACACACACACACACACACACACACACACACGGGGAAAACAAAGCAGGGCGGGGACCATGGAGGAAACTAGAGAGAGAGAGAGAGAGAGAGAGAGAGAGAGAGAGAGAGGGGGACAAACCCCCGCCGGCTCGACTTTGATGACTGGCGGGGTAGTACGGGGCGGGGCGGGGCAGGCGAGAGATGGGGTAGCCAGCCAGCCAGCAGACTTTAAAGCACCTTCTTCCTCCCTCTGTCTGCCACGCCACGCACTAGGGACGGGAGAACACGACCTTTCCCAAGTGTGTCTGGCGTGGGCGTGGGCGTGTGTGTGCTGGTGCGTGTCTGGGAGGGCGTGTGTAAGGCGTGGGTGTTGGGATGGGCGTCCTGGCGACATATGGTCTCGGGTTGATGTTTCTCTCCGGCGGGCGCGTCAGGGTCGATATTCAGGCGTCGGTCCACGAGGTGTGTGTGTGTGTGTGCGTGTGTATGTGTGTGTTGTGTGTGTGTGTCTGTGTGTGTGTGTGTGTACATATTTCCGCTTAGTCCCGCCTGTGGCTTCTCCCAGTGAGGTGTTCCCTGCGCAGGCTGGGTCCGCGCCCCAACTTTTGAACGTATGGTTAAGAGCGTGAAAAGGAGTTAGAGAGAGGGAGAGTGAGAGAGAGAGAGAGAGAGACAGACGGACAAGGAAACATAAACAGAACTTGCCTCTAAACTTTGTCCTGATGTTCGCTCTCTCATTCTTCGGGAAAATTGCCGTGAAGTGACTGCAAGTTGCATGGAGTTTGCTTTCGTGAACTCCGGATTGATCTAGCATGGAAATATATCAAGCTGTTGCCGACTTCTCCGAGGACCTTGTGTTGGCGTATCTGAGGGAGCGTTCAGAGGCGGTGGGGATTCCATGCAAGTTTTTTACCCATGAGGACGGTGGAGATGACGGGAGGGGCTCGTGCAGTAGCGACGAGGACAGGACGGTAGGGAAGGACAGTGAACAGGAAGCAAGGACGAGGAAAGGAGGAGAGGACGATGTAGGGGCGCCAGGGTGTGTGAGAGTCAAAGATCGAGCTAGGTCTATAGATAGCGGAGTCTGCGTTGAAACCAGGAAAGAAAATGGGCGTGGAAAGAAAACAGAAAACGGAGGGCGGGAGTGGGCATCCAGCAAGGCCCCAGAGAGTCAGGAAGTGTGTAAATATGATAGTGAGGCTTCAGGCTATTGTGATGAGAGTGTAAGGCACCTGCACGAGGCTCATCCCTCCCGTAGCTCCCTTGTGTTACCATTCCGAAAGGGAGACCTGTTTGGGGTGAGTACTGTGTGTGTGTGTGTGTGTGTGTGTGTGTGTGTGTGTGTGTGTGTGTGTGTGTGTGTGTGTGTGTGGTAAGATTGTCCCACAGCACACCTTTGGTCACTACTGCACTAGCTTCCTTCCTTCATTCCTTTCTTCATTCCTTCACTCCTTCCTTCATTCCTTCCATTCACTTTAATCTCGTGTCCGAAAATCTGTAGTAACCTATTTTTTTCTCTCCCTTCTGTCTCATACCTTCACCTGGTTTATGAGAGGTGAATGTGGGATTACAGTACTTTACCCTTCGCTTCCCTTTGTCTTGACCTGTAGCGTGTCTGGGATTCACTGCATATTTTCACACGTATTGGACTTTTTTCTCATCGGGGTCATGGTGGTCGTGGTGGTGGTGGTGGTGGTGGTGGCGGGGATGGTTAGCGTGTTAGAGTACGTTTTAAGAGGTATACAAAGATGCCCTCCAGTAGTAGTAGTAGCAGTAGTAGTAGTAGTAGTAGTAGTAGTAGTAGTAGTAGTAGTAGTAGTAGTAGTAGTAGTAGTAGTAGTAGTAGAAATTAACTTGACACCATAGAAAAAGAGAAAAAGAAAAGCTAGAGTAACAGAAAAAAAAAAATGAAAATGTGTACCTCTTACACCAAATTACGTTCCGCGAAAATTCCTCAGCAGTGAGTTGGTTGTTTCACTTGGCTGGTTGGTTGTAGGTCGGTCGGTAAAGATTTCCAGAGAGCTGCAACCCCCAAGGGAGCCGTGTCATCGCCCTTACTCAATAGTCCTTAAATTAGGCAGCGGAGGCCATCATTACCTTCCCTGCCACACCTCTAATTTAAACCTGGATACATTTCACTCATTCCCTCCCCGAGTTTATACTGTTTATATCTCCATTTCTTTACGTGTTTTTCTATCATTATTTATTTTTATTTACCTATCTGTCTATCTCTTGTTATTTGTTATTGTAAAAAAAGCCAATCTGAATGTGTATTGTAATCCCTCACAAGAATAGGATTTACGTAGCTATAAAAGATAAAAAGAAATATCATGAAAACAGTAATCCGCTTAATAGAACGAGATCCAATTCTATCTTTATATCTCTCCAGGAATTTATCGAATCCTACCTATCTGGCTTTACTATGTTTTCTTTCTATTATTTATTTGTTATTCTACCTATATGGCGTTACTATTCTGTTATTATTACTTCTATTATTTATTTGTTATGCAGTTGGATTCGGTAGGTTTGTGGGGCAGTCAGTATAGAGGATCAATGGTGTCTGGGTGTGGGATCGAAGCTTCCTCTGCTACCCGCTCCTGTCTTTCTTTGTATATGTGTGTGTGTGTGTGTGTGTGTGTGTGTGTGTGTGTGTGTGTGTGTGTGTGTGTGTGTGTGTGTGTGTGTGTGTGTGTGTGTGTGTTCGCGAGGTCCTGATGGCCTGCTTGCGTGTTAGTTCCGCGTGTCCTGGCATCAGTGGCTTCTCCTAGGCGTCTGTCTGTCTATCTGTCTGTTTGTCTGTCTGTCTGTTTGTCTGTTTGTCTGTCTGCCTGTCTCGTCTTCCTCTATTATAATCAGAGGAGAGTGAGTTGAGCTGATTTACGTTTTTTCTTTTCTCGTTTTTTCTTTATTATTTCGCTACGCTTTTGTTTTATTCTTTTTTTCTAATTTGTGTAATGTATATCGTGTATAATTATATATAATGTATGTTTTTTATGTTTTTATTTTACTATTTATCTTCTTTTTTTTATTTGCTTGCATGTGATATATCCCGTATTATTTTTTTTTTTCTTCCCTCACTTTTTTTTTTCGCGTTACGAGAATTTTTATTACTTTTCCATAACATAACTCTGCGTTTTACTGCGTCTCCGATATTCTTAAAGGAACAGTTATATGCACGCACTATTCTTTCAGGTTCGGGTGACTCAAATTTTCTTTTTTACATCAGAAACGAAAACAGAAACAACAAAATCCGATAATTCCTCCTATTTCTATGGAAGTTCGTGACAGAAATCCCTATGAATCTATGTATTATCTGTTTGATGTCACGAAGCCTAGAATTTAGTGTCTCGAATTTCGCGGAACTGGATTCTTAGTATTCCATCGATGTGCAGATTGTTGACCAGCAGACCGCGTTGTGCTGGGGGTTAGGTTAGGTTAGGTTTAGTTAGGTTAGGATTAGGTTAGTTTGGGTTAGGTTGGGTTAAGTTAGGCTGGAGTTACGTTAAGTTAGGTTAGATTGACGCAAAGAGTTTCTGGGAAGAGTAAGTCAATATTTAACGAACGCTCCAAATTCCTTCATAGCGTGAGAGAGAGAGAGAGAGAGAGAGAGAGAGAGAGAGAGAGAGAGAGAGAGAGAGAGAGAGAGAGAGAGAGAGAGAGAGAGAGAGAGAGAGAGAGAGAGAGAGAGCCCAATGTTGGATATGTTCGTGGAAACTGAGGAGGGGCGTTTTTGTATACCGCTGGAGGAGAGTAGCGCGGGGGAGGCGGGGGTGGGGGGGGCGAGGAGGAAGGAGTAAGGAGGAAGGAAAGGGAGTAAGGGAGTGGGGGGGGTTTTGCCAGTACTCCCTGGTTGCAACGCGTCCTTTTTTAAAGCTGCTTCATCATTTGCAGTACCTGAGGAGGAGGAGGAGGAAGAAGAGAAGGAGGAGGAGGAAGAGGAGGAGGAGGAGGAGGAAGAAGAAGAGTTCGTTAGACCGTCCACTCTTCGAACATTTTCACAGGAATATTTTAACAAACTATTAAGAAAACCACAATAACAACTCGGTGCTACTTTGGCTTGTTATCTACAAGGAAAACTATCTACACCGTACAAGTTTTATTTGGGAATGATATCTACATAGTATAACTTATTATAACATATGTAACAAAGAAAATGTAATTGAAATAGTTGGGTTAGTCTAACCTAACTTAATCTAACCTCTAGATCGCATACCAAAGTAGATGTTCGTTCTATTGATTTATAATGAAATTGAATTGGAATGTAATAATAGATGTAGGAGTGTAAAGTATTATGCATTTCTTTCTAGGCAAGCAATGGTGAAATACAGTTTGATATTATAATAATCAGAAAAATAAGGCCAGATTCGTGTTCAGCATATTTTAAAACCTCATTGTACCAATTTTCATGAGATTCGGAGGTGTGAAAAATTTCATGAAATTTTGTAGGGTACACCCTTTTTGAGATAAATCATATATTTTGAAATAACTCAAAATGTATGGGGTTTACGTAAAAAACATATAGAATATAAAAGAAAGAGCATGAGACGTTAGTTTTATTGAGCTATACTATAACTCAATTGGAATTTAATAATAGGTGTAGGAGTGTAAAGTATTATGTATTCATTTCTTTCATAACATTTTAATTTTCTTCATAGGTATTTGAGTTATTGAAAAGACGATGACTTTATGATATATACATAACCAAACTCCATAACTTTACTTCTATACAATTTTCCTTTAAGACTAATATTTACGTAGTAAAATATAAAAACCTTTTTCGACCTCAATTCTGGTGGGATTTACGGGCCACAAAATGGAAAATCCAAATATTATAGTAATGACAAAACTAATTCCAGATTCGTGATCAGCATGCCCGAGAACCCCTTGGTACCAATTTTCATGACTTATCCTAACGTAACCTAACCTAACTAACGTTTCCCACCCATTTGACTTTTTGGCTGAAATTATGATATTTTGAATGACTCGAAAAGTATGAGGTTCACGTCAAAAATGCATGGAATAGTGTCCTCCTTTCCTTCCATCTTACAACTAGCCTTCCTCTCTTCGTAGGACCTTCAATTTTACTCACACTCGCAATATAAAGTGTAGATTGCATACCAAAGTAGATTCATGACTCGTAGATAACAAGCCAAAGTAGCACCAACAACTCTTTACATCCCTTTCATCTCTCATTCCAAGCTAGTTATCACATACATCACAAAACAAATACAATGCAAAAATAAGGAGACTGAGACTGAGGCTGGATTGGCGACATATTCGTATTTTTATCCTTTTTCTGGTCTTCTTTACAGGCTGTGGAGAAGGACGAGACAAGCCGCTGGTGGGGAGTGTTGGCACTTCGTTCTGGCCGCCTCGGATATGTCCCTTGCAGCTATATGAAGGTGAGACTCTATGACCTCTCTGTCCTCACCCCGGGAATGCCTCGTGGTGATACTGTGTGTTTTTAGAGTGTGTTAGTGTGGTGGTTAGGTAGTTATGTGTTGGTGGTTAGGTGGTTAGGTTGTTAGGTGGTTGTTTCAGGTTGTGTATGGTGGTTATGAAATTTATTGAGTGTATGAAATGTGTGTATATAGAGAAGATATATATTAAAATGTAAATACCTTAATTCTACTAATGACTTATATCTATGTATTTAGTATATGATATGAATTTCCTCCTTTTTTCTATTTTCTAGTATAGCTTTTCTCTCCTGATATATAGTTTTCAGTCTTCAAACTTTCAGGAAAAAGAGTCTTAAAGCAACGAAGAAAAATAAATGTATTTTTAAACTCACAGACCCACCTTCTGAAAACACTTGGGTTTAAAAAGAATAGACCAAAAGTTATGCCTCAGCTATCCAAATATTACGTGCCTTTAGTCTTGCCTTTGAGTTCCTTTAGGTATACGCTCCTTCATCTTTTCCTTTCCATCTTTCCTCAGTAAACCCTTCCAGCGCGTGACAGTATATCTTCCTATATGACTTAATCCTTTCCTTTATTCCTTCCTTCCTTCCTTCATTAATTTTTTTATCCTTCCTTCCATCCTTCCTTCCTATCTTCCTTCCTTTCTTCATTCCTGCTTTTATTTTCTTTCTAATATGTACTTTCTTTATTGTTTATTTCTTCTCTCTAAACATTCTCTTGATTTTCCTTCGCTAACTAACTTTTTTTTGTATCGTATCTCATCTCATCTCATTTACTTTCTCATATTTTCTTTCTTTTTCCTCCTCAACTAGTCAATCTTCCTCATATAGTTCACATTTTCTTCCCAATTACATACAAAAACACGCTTTCCCTTCCTCTTCACTAGCATTCTTTTTTACATTCACTCTTTTAAACACATACATAATGCACCAAACAACCTTTCTCTTATTTTTACTTTTTTGTTCTTTTTTTATAACTTTTCACCTCGACTAACCACTTCCTCCCTTTCTCCTTTGCCAGTTCTTCGAGCAACGCCACTACTGGTTGACGATTGGAGGGGAGAGGGTGAGTACATGAATACCTTACTATATATACGTATAAACTAGAAACATTCGAGGCGTCACTATAAAGAATCTAAACCTACGCCAAATAACGGGCAAGAGGCAGTCCATCTTAGCCTCTATAAAGCCTATTGGTGCCAACAGTTTGTGATGTAGAAAAAATATATATAGTACTACATCTACCTATCTACCTACTTACCTTCCCACCGCCCTACGCCATGGGGTACTTGGCGTATAGGTTAATCCGACCCTGACGTATACATAACCAGTTGAATTCATTACTCTCCTTGCACGTGCTAAGGTATAAATTTCCTTCCGTTTTCTGTAATTCCATGTTGAAGGGTAACTACTTGATGTGTACCGTTGTGCCCTACGGAGGCTCTTGAAGGGGGCTGGCACACCACTTACACAGCTCTCCCCCTCCAACGATGCTGTGTTGAGTATGCTAATGGAGGAGGGTTTGTGGGGGGGACGGCAGGGTGATGCTCTCTAGACAAGCGGCTGGTTGGGTGACCCTCCAGCCATGTTTGGAGTCACCACGCTACCTTTACTCTCTTGTTTTTATTTTTTTGTTTTTTTTTAGGATTCTGTACGTCCGGAAAATATTTAGTTAATTCAGTTTATTATTGTGTTTTTTTTAGTGTTTCTGTGTTTGTGTGATGTATGGTTTTTTTTTATATATGTTTTTCTCTCAAATTTAGTGGGGATTTTTTCTACATACGTATACAGCGTCTTTGATAATAAAAATTCATGAAGGGAAACATTCAAGCGAGTTTCCCTAAGCTTAAGATATTAGTGTGTGGTGATCCTGAGCTTAGCGTTGCCTCTTATATATATAGTAAACCTTTAAGGCCAGACCAGCGCCAAGCTACACGTGTTTAGTGCATCGCTGCGCATCGTGATCCTCATTTATTGCTGGGCGGCCAAGTTAATGACATCACGGTTTGGTGTATTTATCTTCCCATGTCCTGCGTCGCGCTAGTGAACCCCACACTATTATTTTTCCTTTAATTTCGCTACAGTGTCGTAATGAGGAACGCAGCGATAGCCAGCCTTCAGGTAGTGGCTCTGGGGTGTGTGATGGTGGGTTAAAAGTGTTGGGAGAGGCCGAAAGGAAGTGAAAATGTGATGTTATTGCTAGTGTGAGTCCTGTGGTGGCGGCTATACTACACTATTGGGCGTGGACCACTGACTTCACTGAGAAGGGCTTGATGGCGATGAGGAAACACCTTTATTACTATAGGAAGGAAGGAAGGATAGACTCTCCTCTTCCAGTAAAGTTACTTATTACTGCTACGTGGTTCGGTTTTTTTTTTTCTATCCTGCTTCTCGAGGGCGTATAGTGGTCTGTGTCTATCTACTTTAAGATTCATAATACCCAGACTTGGATTATGACTCCCCGTTGGGCCACTGTGGATTTTTCGCGGTGTAGGAAGAGGTGAAGGAGTCTGGGGTGGGGAGGTGTTTTCAGGTTATGGAGAGTATACATCTTGCAGACTCCTCGTGGTGGTGGTGGTGGTGGTGGTGAAGAGTGATTTCTAGACGTAGCAAGGGAGTAGGTAGTAAGGTGAAAGTACGTGTACCATCATCAGGTTACACTTCGTTAAATGACACTTTCCAGTATTACGTGATAGTAGGTTCAGACCATGTTTGGGAAGTGTGTGTGTGTGTGTGTGTGTGTGTGTGTGTGTGTGTGTGTGTGTGTGTGTGTGTGTGTGTGTGTGTGTGTGTGTGTGTGTGTGTGTGTGTGTGTATGTGTGTGTGTGTGTGTGTGTGTGTGTGTGTGAGTTGCTGTCGTGTAATTCTGTTTTGGTGGGAAAGAGTGTTAGTAAAAAAATATGAAAAAAAGGCGTATGAGTATAATGCTATAAAGACATCTATTGACACTTATCTTGCTGTATTAAATTGTATGATAGAAAATAAGATATATTAATGCAGAATGGGCGTCTCCTGCTCTTTATTTTATATTCCATATGTTTTTTACGTAAACTTCATTAATTTCGAGTTATTTAAAAAAAAAACATGATTTATGTCAAAAACTCTAAGGAGGTAGCCCAGAAAATTTCATGTAAATTACATTCCAACTCCATTTCACTCTAGCTGCCATAGTAGTAATAGCTTAACTGTTAAACGAGTGCTGTACAACTACATACAAGCAGTAGTTTATGTTGTAGTTGTAGTTGTTGTTGTTGTTGTTGTTGGTGTTGGTGGTGGTGATGTTGGTGGTGGTGGTAGTGGTGGTGGTGGTGATGGTGGTGGTGGTGGCGTTTTACTTTCAGTGTGCCTAGTTTGGTGGGGTACATGGGTATAAAGGTTGACGTCTTGAACTGTTGACTGGTGTTGACTGGTGTCGAATCAGGGGCATAGGTATTAAAGCGACTTAGTAAAAAAAGGATAGAAAAAATTTTATTCTCTCGCTTTCATCATTGTCATCATCATTAAAAGGCTTCAATTATATAGTTTCTCAGACCTAAACAAAAATGTGTAATAATTTATGAGTTAACTTGTTTTGTATTTTGAAAGTTGTTATCATTGTAGTTATTATTATATTTTTTTATTATTATTATTGTTATTATTATTATTATTATTATTATTATTATTATTATTATTATTATTATTATTATTATTATTATTATTATTATTGATAGATCGGCAGTGATGGTAATGGTGGTTGTCGTGGTGGTTATATCACTGCCAAAAAAACAAAAAAAGTACAAAAAAGAGCATCACATAATAGAAAGGAAAGACGACTGATAAAAAAAAATGTGAAAGTGTTAACAATTCCCTCATGTGTTTGTGCAATTATTATGTGTTTGAGATATTTTGACTCCAAGCATGGAGAGAGAGAGAGAGAGAGAGAGAGAGAGAGAGAGAGAGAGAGAGAGAGAGAGAGAGAGAGAGAGAGAGAGAGAGAGAGAGAGAGAGAGAGAGAGAGAGAGAGAGAGAGAGAGAGAGAGAGAGAGAGAGAGAGAGAGAGAGAGAGAGAGAGAGAGAGAGAGGTAAAATATTGTAGGTTTGGTTTACTTTAGTTGAATATCTTGTTGAGTCATGCAAGTAGCAAGTTTATTTTCACTTTAGTAGTATTCAATAACACACACACACACACACACACACACACACACACACACACACACACACACACACACACACACACACACACACACGAATGAGATTTTACATATAATTTTACAACCTTCACACATTCTCGCCCACTAACCTGTATCCATTTCGTCAACTTAAAAAAATATACATAGCTGAAAAAAATATTATAGAACAACACTTTATTCAATTCATCTTTAAAATCATTATACACACAAAAAAATCATAGAGTGCATTATATCCCTTTATCAAATTATATACACACACATACATACATACATACATCATTATCAACACCACCACATCTACCACCACCACTACCACAGTTTAATTACAGGTGAGATGGATGCGTACCACCACACCTGTTCACCGATTTGTACCTTCACTAGTTACATTCACAACTAGTTTTTATTTAGATGTAACCTAGATAAATACTAAGACATTATGAGCACACTATACCAACCAGATAAATAGATGGATAGATAGATATATAGATTACTTAGTGGTACAAACGTAATGCTCTTTAAATTATTATTATATCTATTGATGATTCAGTTGTAATACCGTAATGAATATATAAGAACAGCTGGTCATTATGAACTTAACACATACTCAGAAGAGACAAGGACATGGTCTGAAAAATGAAATAACTTCGTTCATAAAACCAAAACATCAGTATCCTGTTATTGTCTTAGGCACAAGAAATACGAGACGAAAAAAAGAAAGTGTTAAAAATGACAATGGAATGGATGGATGACTCACTTAAATAATGTCAGGCATGAAAATATATAAATTATGCTTAATTTTGAATTTTTCCCATATTTAAACACCGTAAGAAAGTGGAAAAGACGAAGTATCAAAAGCGTAACGATAATAAGATGAAATTAGGGAAAAGTAGGCGATTAAGATAAGAAAAGTGACAGTTATAACATAGACTAATTGGGGAAGAAATTATTATCACAAAAATATTATTAAAGATTAGTTGGAAAAAAAAAGTTTACAGAATTAACCTTCCAGCAATGAATACTGACTTCCAGAACCACTAACTGTATCAGAGAAAGCCGTGTGTGTGTGTGTGTGTGTGTGTGTGTGTGTGTGTGTGTGTGTGTGTGTGTGTGTGTGTGTGTGTGTGAGTGTGAAAACTGGAAATGAATTAAATCGCCGAGAAAATTATATGTTAACTCTGGGCATCAACAGACTTGAACCCAACACACACACACACACACACACACACACACACACACACACACACACACACACACACACACACACACACACACACACACACACACACACACACACACACACACACACACACACACACACACACACACACACACACACACACACACACATACACACACCAAACCACACTCCACCTCCACACCACACTCCAACCTTCCTACATTCTTTCCTTCACTTCCTCCACCTTTTCCTCCACCCAATGACTATAGATCCACCTTACCTCCACCTTACATCCACCCACCTCCACCCAGATGCTCCACCCTTCTGCTGCATGAGTTAGCGTTTTCTTTTGATAATGTTTAGTACAGTTATCCCTTTCGTGAGTGTCGCCTTAAATGAGAAAAATAGAAGATGGGAAGAAAATGGATTGCGGAGGTTCAGATCCGCTAATCTTCGCCTCAAGCTGATCAGAGAGAGAGAGAGAGAGAGAGAGAGAGAGAGAGAGAGAGAGAGAGAGAGAGAGAGAGAGAGAGAGAGTAAATGGTGAGAGCACCGTCATCGTCCGCCGGCTTCCTGCTCCCCCCCCCCTCTCTCTCTCTCTCACCACCACCACCACCACATTCCTCCCTCTCACCCTGTCCACCCTGTCCACTCCCACGCACTCTCTCTCTCTCTCTCTCTCTCTCTCTCTCTCTCTCTCTCTCTCTCTCTCTCTCTCTCTCTCTCTCTCTCTCATCGTGCATTATCATCGTTTTTTTATAGAGTTCTCAGGGATTACGTAAGGCAAACGGGGTGTGTGTGTGTGTGTGTGTGTGTGTGTGTGTGTGTGTGTGTGTGTGTGTGTGTGTGTGTGTGTGTGTGTGTGTGTGTTCACTTCCTTCTTCCGGTTGTGAATGGTCGTTGGAACAGCTGATCCTAACGTTGGTGTACAGTGGTGTGTGTGTGTGTGTGTGTGTGTGTGTGTGTGTGTGTGTGTGTGTGTGTGTGTGTGTGTGTGTGTGTGTGTGTGTGTGTGTGTGTGTGTGTGTGTAGCAGCTGTCACGTCAATATTGGCTGGCGTGTGTCTGTCTGTCTGTGTGTCTCTCCGTCTGTCTGTCTGTCTGTCTGTCTTGTCTTGTCTGCCCACATGTCGACGGTACTGGTGTGGCTGGGTGGGGGTGGGGGCGTGGGCGTGGTTGGTTGGGGGGGAGCGTGGTGTGGGTGGTACCGGTGTTGTGGTGGTTATGTGTTTTCGTAACGTACCCAGTAAAGTATGCAGTAGAAGTAACGGTGAAACAGGTGGTGGTGGTGGTGACAAGAAGTAGTAGTAATAGTAGTGGTAAGAGTAGTAGTAGTATTTAGTGTGGTGGTGGTGGTGGTGGTGGTGGTGGTGGTGGTGGTGGTGGTGGTGGTAGTCATAGTACTAACTGGGCTTTTCAACTTCCGGGTGAATTATGTGACTGGAGAAGAGATGGCTGATTATTGTTGTTATTGTTATTATTATTATTGTTGTTATTATTATTGTTGTTATTGTTATTGTTATTATTGTTGTTGTTGTTATTATTATTGTTTTTGTTGTTTTTATACATAACTATACAATTATATTCCATCGTGTGAAACAAAATTATATTTATAAATAGTTTTGTATAATACATTCATACATACATGTAAACATCATTATGTACACATATTACCATCCGTATGGAGTGTACACATAATCGTGCACATCGTTGTGTCTGTGTATACATATGTGTACGTATCTGCATGTAAGCATCACTCAATTGTTTACCATCATACATGCTGTGGGAGTATACATGGATAGACACCAGTGTACACATTATTATATAACGTGCTTGTAGATTTTTTTTTTCATAGTGGGTCAAGAATATCCCGTTATCCTGTTTAGCGGCAGGCAGGAAGGTGTGTGTGTGTGTGTGTGTGTGTGTGTGTGTGTGTGTGTGTGTGTGTGTGTGTGTGTGTGTGTGTTCAGGTTAGTCGTTCATGGTGACCCGACCTCACCTGTCCAACCTGCGGCAATATTACTATAAATAACCCCACCTAGGCAGCATCTCACCGCTGCAGCCACATCTAGGCACACTAGAGACTCATTATCATTATCACCATTGCGTCACACCTTGAGGAAAGTGACTGTTCCCTACACGTCTGAGTTGCTTCCTGTAGGTGACGTAGAATTCCTAAGCAGCTGTAGGAGTAGCGGGGAGACAACAGCGGCGGGGGTGGCTTGAAGGACTCTGAGCCTGGGGAGGTGAAGGTGCAGATGGTCAGTGTTCGCTCAGACTTTGAAGGGGGTGGTTGTGTTGCCTCGCTCTCCTCCATGTGACTCAGACTCGCTATACTGAAACACACGGGAGTAACTAGTCCCGGCAAGGCAGCATTACGTGTGTGGCTGTTAGGGTGTGGCAGTGACCAGGTCTCGGGTGGCTAACGAGCGGATACAACGACTACAAGTTATATACTACGAACCGGATTTATTAACTGTCAAAAGTGAATTGGGTTGTTTAAGTCTCCGTTAAGATTATTTCAGGTGAGTTATGGATGGTTTCAAAATACTGTATTTATTATATTATCTTATTGTAGAGTTATTTTTGAATGCGTTATTTTTATATTTTTATTGGTATATACTTTTTAGTTTAACGTGTTTTAAAGTTTTGATATTGGAAAGTTTGTTCAATTAGCCCGTACCTGTCAGTACCTGTAAAGTTCTGAAACCAATGAGAGAACTAATTGTATTTCCTCAACACTTCCTCCCTCACACTTTGACTAGCATGGCATTTAACATCTTTTAATTGAACTTTAGAGTGACATTAAACCAAGCATCATCCTTCTTCTCAGCACCTTGTAAGCTGGTCTTGTTTGCGTGCTGGTTAAGAGGGAACAAAAAGTAACGCAACAGATACGTGACACTTGGTGAGACTTAACTTCATGGGAAACGTTCACTACCAGGCACAGATAAAACGTTAGTGATATTTTATGGGTGTGAACGTAACTGACAGACCTCATAACCTCATACTCACCCACATACACCCACACACACATGCAATCCACCAAACCTAATCTCATCCATCTTACATTCTATTCACGCATCACTTACATCCACATAACCTCATATCTCTCATCCACTTAAACCCTATCAGCCTCCCACACTTTCCCGCCCACATCATCTACATTATAACCCTTACGTGCCACCTCCACACTACCTCCACCTTATTACACCTTTCTCTCCCACCTTCACACACGCACCTTTCCGCCTCTCACACCTTATCATCCCCACTCCACTGCCTCGCTAGTGCCTCTTACACCTTTTTTTTTTACTCCCTTCTACACCCTCTCATCATCGCCTAAAAGCTTACACGGCCGCTGGATATAAAACTGAACCTCCTATGAATCACGGTTTACCTCAAAATTGTGAAAATATAGAAAGAAAATCACATACATACTGCAGGAGAAAGGTATAATATAAGACACACACACATTCACACACACAAAAAAATGATAGAAATAAGTAGAGAAAACTGAGAGGTTAAATACGCAAGTAGACAGACATATAGACAGACAGACAGACAAAGGTAGGAAAGAGACAGAATGAAAGACAGACAGAACTATAGACAGGCGAAGGAAAAGTTATATATATATTTTTTCTTTTGCGTGGAAACTACAACGCTATCATGGTAGTATTCCGTGTGTGTGTGTGTGTGTGTGTGTGTGTGTGTGTGTTGGAGAGTAATTGAGGAAGGAACGAGTAAGCCTTTGATAGAACAAGAAAGGAAGGAATAGAGAGAGAGAGAGAGAGAAGGAGAGAGCAAGTGATCGAGTGAATAAGGGAGACAGAAAAAACGGAGAGACAGAGAGTAAGCAAGCAAGTGAGTTTAATGAATAAGTTAATAAACATGTAAATAAATGAATAAGGGAATGAACTAAAAAGGAGGTGAATAAATGAGAGACATGAGTTAGCAAGGAAGCAGCCAGACAGTGAGTGAGTGATTTTCCGTTATGGCAATTCAGCTTAAGTTACTCCCATTAAGTGCATTATGGAACTCAAGAAAGGACTGGAATGCATGACCCAAAGCGGATGTAGAATTCAACCCCATTGCTAGTTGAGTCAAATGGTCTTGTTAGAGTGTTAATGTTATGTACTTTGAGTTTATTGAGGTGGTGTAGTTAGGAATTAACTTTGAGAACCGTTTGTGACCAGTTACTACAAAGGTTTTATTTAGAAAAGTGTGGGAAACGAACTTAGTGGAAATCTGTTTTTTTATTTGTCTTTTTTCGTGAAGTAGTTAATTTACCGTGTGTGTGTGTGTGTGTGTACAGTTACCAAGATGAAACACACACACACACATGACTTGCTTTGTGCCCGTAATAAGTAAATAACACACACACACACACACACACACACACACACACACACACACACACACACACACACACACACACACACACATGAATACACAACAGATGTAAACACTTTAGGTGCAATCTTGTGACCCATTTATTTTTTTGTCCACTTCAAGGTAATATTTTGTTCCTTCTCTGTTTTATTGTATTATTTCCATCATTTTTAGGCGTCTTCAAGGCAGGAAGGTGAGGAAACTTTTGTTGTTATACACATGACCGCACAGGCAGGAAGCCACGAGGCAGGCAGCCCTGACCTTATTGTGTGTGTGTGTGTGTGTGTGTGTGTGTGTGTGTGTGTGTGTGTGTGTGTGTGTGTGTGTGTGTGTGTGTGGATCAGGAATTGCGTGGTGTTATTTGTAGGAGTAAGTTTCAGTGTCGCTCCATAACACACACACACACACACACACACACACACACACACACACACCCAAGGTCTCCAGGTCGACCCTCGCGAAGGTGATCAGTTCCTGCAGGGTTTGGGTTGGGTGTGTCCCCATTTATCGTGTGTGTATGTGTGTGTGTGTGTGTGTGTGTGGCTCGTCATGGTCGTCGTCCTACGGTGTCGTGTCTGGGCGTCCTAATGAGGGCGGGAAGTACTTAATTACCGCCGGTTCTGCGTGTTTGTCGTGCCTTGTTCCCTGCCTTCCAGTCCTAGCGGGGCTGGGGCGGGGCGGGGCGGGGCTGGAGTAGGCTCGTGTAGGGAGGAGAGGGTCAGGGTTGGGTGAGGACGGGGCGGGGCGGGGCAGGGCTCTGGATGCTTAAAACTGGAATGAGTAGTGTGTAAGATAACTGAATGGATGTCATTGGTTGTTGGGTAGTTAACGTAAAGTAGTTTTCTTCTTTTTTTAAGGGATACTGAGGTGTTTTGAGGGTTTTGTATTTTTATTTTTTATTTTTATAGTGGGAGAAACATGGAATTAACTTTATTTTTTTATTTGTCGTACAGTAGTTTGTTGTTGTGTGTGTGTGTGTGTTTGTGTGTGTGTATCTGGTACCATGGAATTAGGTGAAGGTTAGCTAGGGCGAGGCGAGGCGAGGCAGGTCAGAGTTGGGCGGGGTTGTTGAGTACCTACTGAACTTAATATTAAAATGAGTGGAAGGACTGAATGGCTTATAATAGTAAAGGTTTAATAAGGTTTGCGTGCATCGTATATCATAGCGTAAACGTGTATCATTAAAATTAGTGTAGCGATTATATCATTACGTTACTTAGTCAACGTTTCATAGTGTGTGATAATAGTGATGTAACATGAACTCTTCTAATTGTCTGTATCTCATTAGTATGTAATTACTCTGGATATTATAACCGTTGCTTGGTGTTGCTAAGTATTATTACGTAAATGTAACTTACAACCCACAACCACTAAGTCAACCTAACTTAGTAAAACATCAACAATATAAATCACAACTTTACTACTTCACTTCCCATTAAACACAGTCCTTTACTCCTCCTCCCAAGTAGTTAGAGTAGAGTAGTAACATCAAACAACCTTCGCAGGACCCTAGGGTATGTTGCTGTTTGTGTTCCCTTGTATTCCCTTGTATTTCCTTGTATTCTCAGGTCTTGGCGCATCCTGGTTGTCAGTCTCGTTTACCTGGACATTGGTCATTAAAATAGTCATCAGCCAGCAGGGAGGAGGAGGAGGAGGAACAGGTGTGCTAGCCGCCGCGGTCACTTATGTTGCTTATGTAGGAAAGTGGACTCACGTGATCTACATTTCCAACAATTTCAAGTAGTTTCTCCTTATAAAGTCAAAATACGGTTTCCAGAGGTTTTCGATCTAGTAGGAATATGTGTTAGTTTGTCTGTGTGAGGGTATTGGTGGTTAGGAGAGATGGTACTTGATATAATAGTGATCTTGCCTAAGTCAAGGTTAGGTTACTAGTTTTCGTTAGGCAGAGAGGAATGATATTGACGAAGTTATATTAAGGGAAGGTATGTACTCTACCACCAGCCGCGAGTCGCCCCGTGTAGTCACCTTAACGGGATGAAGTTAGGTTTGATAGTCTGGGAAGGTAGATGAGATGATGGTAAGGCGGTGGTAAACATCATGGGAGGTAATTAGAAGCCACAGGACCCCTCAGTGTTGTGTGATGAGATGACGGCCACGTGATGATACTACTCTCACACACACACATATATACATACACACACACGCACATGATACAAAAACTACCTTAGAAACTATGAACTGCTAATATGAACTTATCGCGTAGAATGAATCGACAAATAGTAAACTGGTAATATTTTTTATACTAGAGGTGAACCAAAAAAATGTTAAAGCATCCACTTTACTCTCTCTTCTGAAAGGGAAAACGAACATGTTTTTGCCGCCACCCAATCTCCAACATAATAAATCCCCATCACTTTCTTTTTCCAGAAGACAGTTATTATTATTGACTGGTGTATCGGACGAGAGAAAACTTGAAGTGCATCCATAATACAGGAAGAAGAGGAGATGCATGTTTACCTGAAGTTCAAATTATAAAGAAAGTTAAAATAAATGAACTATATTGACCGTGAGAGCAGCATCAAAACTCCTTCTGAAAACAAATGAACATCGTATAAAGAAAACGGGGTCTGGGAGGTAAACATTGCGCTGAGTATGTGGTGCGCAGTCTGTTGTTTTGGCGCAATTTGTGGAACGGTGCAGCAAAGAGGGAGAGAGAAAAAGGGAGAGTAAAAAGAAGAACAGGAGATAAAGGCTACACCATCCAGGCCATTGTTCCTTCAGGGTCAAAGGGAGGGAGGGGGGGCGGGGGGGGGTGTGGGTGGGAGAGGGGGGTGGGGGGGAAGAGGTATACACGTGGACTTTTTCGTACATACACACACACACGCACCGCCATGTATAAATGCTTACAGATAATACAATGCCGAATTTTTTTATATATATTTTTTCTCCTCTGTATCTCTATCTATCTATCTTTAAATAGTAATAGTTATGGTGGTAGTGGTCTGTAATATGAAAGTTAATTGGGTTACCTTTATGTACGTACAGTGTTCATTGAGCTCAGTAGGACAAGGTTCAGATAGTTTGTAAAGTTTATTATTAATGGTATGAGTTTATTGCATCGTCCTCGTCCTGGTTCATGTTGAAGACGAGTAAGTTCCGTGTATCAATGTTGTATTTATTTTTTTGTTCAATCTTAAAGTCGTTCAAGGTGTGAGTTACTAGATTTCTGTCTCGCTTTTCTTTATTATTATTATTATTATTGCGTTACCATGTCTCCTTTTTACAAGTTCATCCCTCAAGAACACTTCGAACTATGGGAAAATAATCAAAATATCCCTACTAGTATATCATTTTCACATATAATTCATCTGATCCACTTTCTTCTTTAAAATATCACATTACAATTCATAAAAAAAACAATAGACGGTGTAGATAGCGCACTGCACCGACCTTCTTTTGTTTCGAAGCTTCATCTGTAAGTATCCTGACGATGATAGAGGTGACGGAGGCGGCGAGGCGGTGCATGGCGTGTGTAGCCTCGTCACGGTTGGCAGTACATTGAAGACAAGCATTCAGCCCTTACTCATGGTGCTACTGTAGGTGCTGGAGGCTGGTGGTGGTGGTGGTGGTCGTGGGATCAACTGCTATCTTGCAATAGTTAATTATCTTGCGTTGCGTTGTAATAGTCAAGTGTATATATTGCATTACCGAAATACGATATACATGGAAGCTAAAATATAGATCAGTCAGTCATTAAGATTAACTAGACTTCCCATTTATTGCTATCTTCATTTTCTCTCGTTTGATGACCAAGAAAGGAGAAGGAGGAGGAGGAGGAGACAAGACTCGCTCGCCTTGTCCTTCAGAGAGGTTAGAAGGTAAAAAAAAGATAATAGACTAAGAATATATAAGTGATTCACGCCATTTATAAGTATTGTCGCGGCATTTAAATATCTTCCTTGGAGTTCCGTCGCTTTGTTGTGTGTTAATACTTTACCATTGTTACCTGTAATTAAGGGGCGTGGGTATTACGTTCACTTGGCCAGATATTTGTACATCCATCAAGGTCGTTTGGGTTAGTTAGTTAGTTAGTTAGTGTTACTGTAAGGTGTGACGCAAAGGTAGTTAGGTATATGTGTGACGAACCATGTAGTTTTTTGTGTGGTAATACTTTTGAGGTGGAGTATGTGGAGGAAAGTTAGTTAGGTTCTTAAAGGTTGTTTCTCATAGTTAGTTAAGTGTGTTTGGTAATGATTCAAGTAACTTCTAATTGTCTGGGAGAGTAGTTAGTGTGTGTCTGATTGTGGGTCTTGCAACTGAGTATTTAGTGATGTTTAATTAGTGTTTTAAGTAGAGTTATTATGTGAAAAATATAAAAACCAAAAATAATGATCAAATAAATGATGACAAAAAGTAGAGGATGATAAATATTCAGAATGGAATTGATAAAAGTCTAAAGTTATGATATACAACTGAAAATGAGAACGCTTCCTGCACCTTTCATTGCCAGTCATTTTCACCTGGTGGCTAATGAGGTCACCTTCATATGATTCTTTTTTTTTTTTGTTCTCAGGTGATTCAGAATGGTTTCGAAACACGACTATGACCTGAATCTTTCCTGTTTTTTACTGGTTATTTTTTTTTTTTTTCCTTAAGACTTGTATGTAATGTAATGGCTTAAGTTTTTTTTGTTTATATGTTCTAGTTTTTCTTCTTATCTATGCTTATTATTTTCATTATTATAAAAAGTCTAATTCAAAAAAGTAGTGGTGGTGGTGGTGGTGATGATGATGATGATGGTGGTGGTGGTGATGGTGGTTGAATATAATACACACACCTATTACTCCTTTACCCTCTATATTAACCTTGAAATCTATACACCAATTACAAGTTGTTAGCAATTGGACTATGAGTGTAGATGGTGGAAACTGAGGTGGTAGTTATGGTAGCAGTTGTAGTAGTAGTTGTTGTAGTGGTAGTGGTGGTGGTGGTGGTGTTTACTTCTTCCTTCCTCTGTTTCCCTTTCCTCCTTCCCTCCTTTCCCCTCCTTCCTCCTTACGTCCGCC
>JAXIVD010001295.1:0-2500 GCA_036785275.1 Cancer borealis | reverse complement strand
AGAGAAGATAGGAAGAGGAAGAAGAGGTAGTAGAGAGAACAAGGAGGAAGAGGAGCATAGGGAAGGTGTGAAAGAAAGAGGGGAGGAGGAAGAGGAGGAGGAGGAGGAGAAGGGAGGGTAGATGTAACAGTGTAAAATTCATGGTATTTAGTTACACTTTACATTGCCAAGAGTGTTTTGTTCTCCCCCTTTCGTTCCAATGTTACGTTTATATTCGCTTTCTTTTCCTCTTCCTCTCCTCCTCTTCCTCCTCTTCCTCCTTCGTCTTTGTAGGTAAGTGTTCTAAAGTTTTCTAATTGGTCTTTTTCCAGGAAAGTCAAGTAGGATGTTAGAGAGTTAGGAGGAGAAGAGAGGAGGGGAGGAAAAAAAAAAAACTGGATTGAACTTATTGATAGACAGGGTCAGCAAATTCAAACGAGACAAATGCAACCTTATCGTGTTTACTAGTCGTCAAAAAGTTGCAAATATTCCTTGTTTTTAAAATTTTTCCTTATCTCACGGCTTTCACAATTGATCTCTCTTTTCTTTCATGTCTGTCTTCACTTCACAACTTGTTTAGTACTGGTATACGATAATTATAATGGCTTAGTAATACCAGTACTTGCGGGGGGGGGAGGGAGAGGGGGGGGTTGATAAGTCTGCAAAAGAAAGATATATATATAAAGAGGTCACTTAACTCGCTCTCTCAGTCTCTTATCCCATCAATTACGATTTTTTTTGTTAACGAGTAAATTGGATCAAATGGTTGGGTTCACTACGCGGTTGTTAGTTCGCTGCGGTTTGGTTACTGTATCATTATTATTATTTTTATTCTTATTTTATTTACCTGCACTGTCTATTAGGGATGATGATGATGGTGATGGTGGTGGTGGTGATGGTGGTGGTGTGATGACTGTATATTTCATTATTATTTTCATTAGTGATTAATTTATTCACAACCCAAATATAGTTACCACATCACACACACACACACACACACACACACACACACCACACACACACACACACACACACACACACACCACACACACACACACACACACACACACACACACACACACACACACACACACACACACACACACACACACACACAGCGGGAAGTATAGACACCTGTCGAGTCCTTAATTAGTTTCTACCTGTCTGTTTGTCTGTTATTATTATTATTATTATTATTATTATTATTACTGTGTTTCCTATTGCTAATATTTGCAGTAGTAGTAGTAGTTGTTGTTGTTGTTGTTGCTAGTAGTAGTAGTAGTAGTAGTAGTAGTAGTAGTAGTAGCAGTAGTAGCAGTAACGTTTGAATTATTGTGAAAAGTAGATATTTTTTCACATTTTTCTTTCATTTTCTCTAACTTTTATTTGTATTTTGAACATTATTAATTGTTTTTCAGTTAATAATATAAAATGTCACTGGTCTACTTTTTACATTTACATAATTTCTTGATTAATTTGACCTTGTGCTCATGTTTGTAAAGTTGTTTATGATTCCAACCTTGAATAGTTTGTTTTGAATTTTATTTAGTTGATTCATCTTTATTTTCAACTTTAAACAACTTCGAGAATACATGTTTGTTTTCCCCTTAAAAACAAAAACACATCTAACAAGTTTCTATTTATATATTAATTTATATTGTTTTATATTTTATCACTCTTAATTTTTATTGATTTATCTGATCTTTCTCTATTAATTTCTATTGACTTACATTATTTTTCGATGCATGTAAGTAATTTTTCTTCACATTGTAATTATTTTCTTTACTAACTTTTTATTCTTGGTTATCATTGTTATTATTTTCCTATTAGTTTCTTATTGTTTTGTAATTATTGTGTTATTGTTTTATCATTTTGTTATTATTTTCTTATTGTTTTGTTATTGCACGTTCAGCGGAGGAGGAGGAGAGGCGGTGATTGGCTCCCTGCTTGGTGACGTCACGAGCTACAGCCATGAGTCACCTTCGTCTGGTGGGCGCCATAGCGGTCCTGCCCCCCTGCCTAAACACCGGCTGCAGGTCAGTGGCGGGAGGGGACGCCGCCCCCGCCTGGCAGAGAGAGAGAGAGAGAGAGAGAGAGAGAGAGAGAGAGAGAGAGAGAGAGAGAGAGAGAGAGAGAGAGGAGAGAGAGAGAGAGAGAGAGAGAGAGAGAGAGAGAGAATAGAAAATTATTTACAAAAGGTTAGGAAAAAAATGTAAATGTCTTGGTGAATTGTCTTATCAATTTTTTTTTCGTCATAATTTATAAGAAAAAGTAGATTTCTCCTTCAAACATTATTATTGTTATTATTTATTATTATTATTATTATTATTATTATTATTATTATTATTATTATTATTTAAGTAGAAGTAATAGTAGTAGTAGAGTAGTAGTAGTAGTAGTAGTAGTAGTAGTATATTATAGTAATAGTAATGCATGTCTATTTTCCATGTCCTAAATCTTTTCAACTCAATTTTCCTTTATTTCACTTAACAAACAAAAAACAACAAATCTAATATATTAT
>JAXIVD010001294.1:65000-91981 GCA_036785275.1 Cancer borealis | reverse complement strand
CGTATGTGTAGTAAGAATATATTTAATTTTATTGTTGTTACGTCTATTTCAACAATCGAAGTTTAGATCACAAGCTGAGAGAGAAAGAGAGAAAGTGAGAAAAAGTGAGGGAGAAAGTGAAGAAGAAAGTAAGAGTTTTTTTCTTAACAAACTTCGAATCTTCAGTAAATGTGAAACTTCCTCACCCAAGAGCAGTTTCAAAGCTGTCTGTTCCCAAGGGCAGCTGGGCGAGGCCGGGAAGACTACGTTAAAGTCAGAGAATTCATCATTTTATCTATAAGGACATTGAACTAGGCAATAGCTAGTTTTCTTCGTGGATATACAATTGTTACCTTTTGAATCAGTGAATTGCGTTAGAAAGAAAATAGATTACATGGCAATATGAGGTAAAAACTAGCTAGCAATAGGAAGAAATGAAGGAAGGAAATAAATAAATAAATAAATAAATAAAGAAGGAAGAGAGATAGAGAGGAGGGAGGGAGGGAGAGAGGGAGAGAGATTTTTTATACAAGATCCAAGTCCTTTCCGGCTTATCACACGCCGGTATCAGAACCTGAGCTTATAAGACGTGTTGGAGGTGGGTGTGGTAAGGGTGTGGCGCGGGCTTAGGGTGGAAGGAGTGGGCGTGGCTCCTAATACTCTCTTTGGGCGTGGCTTCCTTAAATTAGTGTTCCTGTGGGCGTGGCGTTAACAAGTGGGCGTGTCAAGATATAGGAGACAACCATATTTGAACTTTGCTTTATAATTGATTGTCACTTGTTAAACTTACACTCTCGTAGCTCCTTCTCCTCCTTCGCTTCTGGTTTCATTTATTCTCTTTTCTCTCCTGGGCCCTGGCTTTCTTCTCTCCCTTCTCTCTCTCTCCCCTCCCTTCTCTCCTCTCTCCTTCCCCCTCCCCCCCTCCTCTCTGTCTGCTATCCACGCCTCGACCCTTGCAGGATAAGGCTCCGAGGCTCCGCACATAATACTTGGTCGCTGCGGGAAGCCTTTCATCATTAACGTTAATATTCCAGACAGTGTTGGTGAGGGGAGGGCAGAAAAAAAGATTACTTATTTCATACTTTCTATCTTTTTTTTTCTCCCTCTCTCTCTTATTCTCTCGTTCAAATTATCTCTCTTCTCTCTTTCTCTCTTCATATTATCTGTTATTTTCCTCTTGAAGGCACGTAGAGTACCAGTCATTCCACCTGATTTAGCATAGTTTTTCTCATCCTCTTTTATAATCGATTAAATAGATATAATTAGGTAGTAATTAAGAAGAAGAGAATAGCAGGAAAATATAAAAAACCGGTAATGGAAAGGAGAACCATTTAATTGGTTATTCGAATCATCTTTCATTGTTTCAGAATGACGTTATGAACCAGCAGGAGAACTGTGGAGGCCAGACACGCGACCCGAACGTAGCACTCGAGTGAGGGAAGCCGTAGGAGCAGCAGCTGTTGTAAGTCACCTGCAGCTGTCCATCTGACCCTACTGAGGATGGCTACCTCCTCCAGTAACTCTTGTGGTGAACAGCTCCTCCACTCTACTCCATTGCTACTTGAAGGTACGTAATCTCGCCTTTCTATACCTCGGAAAGGGGAATGTTTAAGTGTTGTTAGTGAGTTTAGCTACGTAATGATGGCGGTGTATTTAACTTTTCACATGTATGTTATTATATTTTAAAGGTTATCGTTGTCATTATTTTCTTTTAAAGGTTATCGTTATCATTATTTTCTAAGTGTGGTTTCTTCGGTGCTTGTGTTCCCTTCTATTACTGTGTGTCAGTGACTACGTGAGGTAATGTTAGGGGCCTTGCCAAATGTATCGCTAAATCAGACCAAATACCATACACACTCGCTAATACTATATACGAGAGATCAAAATTGTTTGGTAATGACGGGCTTGAGAGTAAATGTTTTATTCAATATCACATACTTACACTTCTCCAATTAACTATTTAGATTTATGCTATTAGTCCAAACCAGTGATCATCATTAGTATTTGATATAGTTTGCAATATCATTAACGACTTACACAGTGGGATTGGTAGTGATATTTGTAAGCCTTCTCTGTTCCTCTACTTATTTGGTACTGCACGTTAAGCTCAGATCTTCGTTTATAGAGTGTAATAAGTTGGTTGTTTTTGCCTTTCGCACTATTGAAATAAAGACTGCTACTTCACATATATAACTTCCACACTACCACTACTTTATACAGTTATTTACATTGTTATTATCCAACAGGTCCGGCTGGCACTCTTCTATCAAGACGAGCATTGTGATGTGACAAGCTAGGAGTCGATCACTGCCAAGAAACTTTACCAGAAGTGCAACAAGTCACCTATACAAGGCAAGACAAGTGTAGGAACATCACTGTCATGAGTATTGTGTGCGCCGTTAAACACCATCAGGGATACACTCTGTACAGACTTATTGGTTTGTCTTGTGTGTGAATGTAGTGAATGGGAATTGGAGTAGAGAGTTTTCAGACTCTATACACTGTTAGACTAAACACTATATTGTACAACCTTGAGCTCAACACTATCTTGTGTTGTGTTGAACCGAAGGTTGGACAAGATATTGTTTAGTCTAACAGTGTATAGAGTCTGAAAACTCTTGACTGATTCCCATGCACTACATCCACACACAAGACAAACAAATAAGTATGTACAGTGTATCCTTGATGGTGAATGATTACATACACACAATGCACATGACAGTACCATTTCTACACTTGACTTGCTTGGTTTGGTTACTGACAGCAGTTAGATTCCCATCTACCACCATCACGCAACATGAAGAAGGAAAGTTTATCATCTTTCTATCGTATTACCACCAACACTATCTACAACTTGTAGTGTTACTACTACTGTTGCTATGAAGAATTCTCATCTCGTCTAGTCTCCCTGACCAAGAACAACTACCACCATCTTCACCACCACAGCTGAGGTAATAAGTGTTGTTTGATATTTCAGGGTTTAGAGTAAATGTTCGATTCAGAATCATACTTACACTTCTCCAAGTAAGTAGTTGTTGCAACTCTATGGTTCATAAAGTTGAAATTTGTGAGGAGTCCAAACCAGTAATCATCATTAGTATTTGGCAGAGTTCACAATAGAAAGGATATATATTTTGAAAACACAGTAATCACAGGAAGAATTTTATTACATAATTTAAATTCATTACAGCACTCATTAGAACATAATAGTGAAACGGATAGTCACACAAGGATTGTTACATGACAATGCTGTTAGTGGGTGGAAGGAAGGACATAAGAACTTGTGGTTTTACTTCCTTCCTTGTGTTCCCTTTCACAGGAGTAAGCTGATCCTTGGATGGAAGGTGACGACCACCAAGGAGAGAACAGAAGCTGTGAAGGCATCCTTCTGAACACCTTACAAGATGCCCTCAAAGCTTCTCCTGTTCTCTCCTTGGTGGTCATGTCACCTTCCACCCAAGGAACAGCTTACTCCTGTAAAAGGGAACACAAGGAAGAAAGTCAACTAGAAGTTATACATATAACCAGAAGATATACAGTTATTTACATTGTTATTCTCCAACAGGCCCGGCTGGCACTCTTCTATCAAGACAAGCACATGCAGCCTGACAAGAAACTTTACCAGGAATGCAACAAGTTGCAGGAATATCATGGGTATTATGAGTGTGGTCAAACTCTGCACACACAATGCACATGACATGACATGACAGTACCATTACTACACTTGACTTGTCTGGTGATATTAGTTATTGCATTTCAGACTCCCATCTACCACCACAACAAGAGGAAGAAGGAAAGGTCATCTACACTACACTTCTGATTGGCCCGATCTGCCACACAACAGAATGAGTGAAAGATTATATTACCACAAACACGGCTACTATACTACACTTCTGATTCCCATCTACTACTGCTGCTATGAAGAATTTCTCTGGTTTCAGGACACCACCATCTGGAAACAACATTGGAGTGATGATATCAATCCTTAATAAAAAAAATAAAAAAAAAAGCCTAAGATTAAATAAAATTGTATTATGACTGAAACCTACAGAGTATTATTGTCATGTAGGAGACGGCAGTGTTGAGGGACTGTTTCTAAGGCCGGGGTGCAGATGTTTTCAAGAATAATCCAGTAACTTTCATTATTGAGTGTGTTCTTAGCGTAAACATTCATCGATATGACTTCATACAAAAACTTAGTAATGCTCATCAGACTTGTACATCAAATTCCTTTCACATGGAACTGCATTGTTTCTTTCCTAGTATGTCATCCTTCCCTTTGGGGAACGAACGGTCGGGTATATTCAAACGTGTGACCAAACATGATTTAAAATTGGCTTGACGGTACACACTGGTTACATCTGTTCATATTTTGTTCCTTAATCTCTAATATCCAAGTAACAGTGTATATACCACCAGCTGGAGCATTTCTAGCTGATGGTATATACACCGTTACCTGGATATTGGAGATTAAGGAGCAACATATGAAAAGACATAACCAGTGTGTACCGGCAAGCTAACTGTAAATCATGTTCAGTCACACGTTTGAACACACCTGGCCGGCCATTTCCTAAAGATACAGGATGACATACAAGGAATAAAACAATGCAGTTACATGTGAAAGGAATTTGATGGATAACTCTGAATCACAAACATTACCGAGTCACTTTCTACGTTAAATGGCTTCATGACGTTATATCGATGAATGTTACGCTAAAAACAGTGAATATGAAACTTACTGGATTATTCTTGCAAAATTTATTTAATCTAATGTGAAATGTAAAGTTAAATGGCTTCATGGAGTCGTATCCATTAATGTTACGTTACGTTAAGGACAGTCAATATTAAAGGTACTGAATTATTCTTGCAAACTCCTTTTTCACCTAGTATTTCCATCTATCTGCACCTCCGCCTTAAGACAGTCACTCAACACTACTATCTTCACCTGGCAGAACACGGCTGACAGTCTTGTGAGTCCTTGTAGGCAGGTGGAGGAGAATACGAGGGTTGATCTTAGAGTGCTGGCAGGCAGGGAAGGTACTGAGGAATCTTCATTATCCCAGTCAATCACAATTTTCATTCAGGACCATAACTGTAAAATAAATCCAGTCAAATACAGCTGGCCACTTTTCTTTGGTAATACTGCCGAGTGGCCTAAGATCACCTACATGCTGCCATAACACTATCCTCTACTAAGACTGCAAAGCTATATGCTCTTGGTGACTCCGCTGGCACCATGAACCTCTCTATAAAAAACCAGGCGTCACTTAAAAATCTAGCCGTTCAAATCCTCCATCAAGCCTACCAGTGCAAGTTAAGGATACTAAAATATAATCCTCCTGCCTCTTCCTTGGAACTCCCTCAATGGGGTGGCCATTTGAAAACCTGTATAGATCACAGAATATCTAAAATTCTATATATTATGGTAAACTTTATTGAAATATTTACAGCAATTCTATGTATCAGATAAAAAACAATAACATCTGGATAAGCTTTTAACTGTAGTAGTAATGCCCAATAAAATAAGTTTCTGTAATACTTATAATATCTAACTCTTCAATACATGCGATAACTCTAAGTGTATCTATCTTATGTATTACACTTCTACTGTTTGTATAAAAGACACTAAGTTCATGTACCTCCCTCTCTTTACCCCGTCCAATGTCACTATTACCCTTACCTCTATTAATATTTAGTTTCCCTGACTGGACTGCCCAACTGCCCTCTCAAGACACTCACTAAGCTCCTGCACCCCCTTCCTACTGAAGTGTACACCATCCTTGGCATACAGCTCCTGTCTCCCATAGAACCTGCTCCACTCATCCATAAAACCCACCCCATCCTCATCAACCTCTCGTTGAGGCTAAGGGCATGTGAGAGCCACCAGCCTCTAACCCTCTGTCTAGGGAGCATCCCTGAGACTACACACTTCCTACCACTCTCCTTTATCTCCCTCAGAAGCTCCCTATACCTATCCAATAGCTCCTCTGACCTTACCCTGCCTCCATGCCCACGTGAACCACCACTAATGCTTCTTTCCCCGTCCCCTCCACTACCTTCTTGTATCTCTCTACCACGTCCTGCACTCTGGCCCCAGGAAGACAACACGTCATCCTCCTCGCCCTGTTGGCCTCACAGGTCTTATCTAAATACCCAATCCTGGAGTCACCCAGAACTAACACTTCCTGAGACCCTTCTAACCTTTCCCTGTCCTTCCTCTCCTTCCCATCTAACTTCCTCCTCACTATCGTCACCTTGGGTGTCCTGTCCCCATCTCCTGCTCTTACTTCTATCATGACCTCTTCCTCCTCCTGTGTAGCTAACAAGCCAAACTTGTTGCTACACTCTACCTCACACAAGGGAGGGCTCACCCTCCCAAAGAGACTAACTGTTGAACTTTCTATATTAAAAAGATAAAACTATAGTAAGCCTTTCAACGTCTAAACACTGGAACACAGACATTAATCATCTATCTTTCCACTACCTAATTCCCTGCCTTCAGCCAACACACAAGAAGATAAAACTATGCTAATATAACTCCACCTCAACCCTTGAACACATACATTACCAGCAGCCAACATATAGCAGGTACTGATGTTATCTTGCCAAGCTTGACTCTGCCGTAACAGTATCTAGCGTCTCCTTAGCTTGAGGTGTGGCTTGGTGTGGCTTGCGGTAGAGCCACACTGAGTCAATACCGTTTCCTATAGTGGCAGCAGGTTTCCAAGACGGTAGTGGGAAGCGACAGGCGATGACCAAGCCGTCCGATGTTAATTCTTGTGATAATTTGGACTCAAGGTCGGGCATCTGTTGATAATAAGAGGAATTATTATCGAAATAAATCATTCTATCATAAAAATAGTTGATAAAATGTATGTTTTATCTCAATTTGAGGTTAATTTTACATAAACTAATATCTGATTCTATTATTTTCACCTCAATACACTCTGCTTCACTATTAAATTCTCTCATAACACCAATTCTCCTTCACACTTCCCTTGGTTCATACGCATTACACCAAACACACAGACAGACAGACACACACACACACACACACCAGTCAACACTCACCATCTCCTCCACTCCAAACACCACAATATTCTTGAAGCCGTTTAGGTCAAGCCGCCACAAGTCTTGGGTTACAAAGGAGGTTGAAGAAGCCACTCCGCCTCGCCAAGCTGCCCACCGCGAGTACCACACTAACCACGGATTCAACTCCACTCCAACTCCCTTCAACTGGGCCTCACGCGCTGCTGCTACAATCTGGAATACAGGAATTACTGTATTATTTTGACTGATCTTAGAAGATGCCGAAACCACAACTTTGAGTACAGAAATTATTGTTTTATTTTTTTTACTTATAAGAATCTGAACCACAACCTGAAACACGGGAATTACTATATTATTTTCCTTATAACGTGTCAAACCATTGTTTTGGCTGAGTATCAGGAGCCAAATTGAAGGACTTTTACTGTAGTTAATTTGAATGTGTTATGGTTTTAAACATACTTGTAATAGGTAAGTAAATACTGAGGTTACATTATATAAGAGGATGAATTGAATAGCTACCTAAGCTAACCTAAGCTAAGCGCCTCAGTGGTTATTAAGTCTGACTACCAATCCGCTGGCCTGAGTTTGATCCCGGATGAAGGCAGTCGGCACACACCTCACCCAGCTGTTCATCCTCTCAGTCGAGTTGATAGATAAATAGGTACTTTGGATAACTTGGGGAAGGTGAACTGTTGAAAGTTGGATGTCACAGTGGCTCTGTGTCTCAGTGTAACGGATTAATTTCCACCACAGACTCAAAGGCCAATGTGACGGGAGATGAACACACACACACGCACACACACCTACAGCGTGTGTCAACCCTTTACCTTACCAAGCTAACCTCATACAACATTCATCTTGGAAGACATATAGGTATTTTTCAGGGTATATTCTAGGGAAAACAGTCCATCTAATAAGTCAGAAAATACTATACCTCAGTCTGATATTAACTGTTGCTTCTAGTGATGGAAATTTAATCAGGTTATTTCACTGCTAATATCTCACTCATTACTTTACTTATCTACTTCTACTTCTACCTCACACACACACACACACATCCTTCTTCAGCTTACAATTCTTCCGTCTCCGCTGCCAAGATCCACCAGCCGTCCTTTCCTTCCCTTGAGTCCGGTCAACACGTTCCTCACTTGCTGACTGGTGGCCGGCACGAAGGGTAAACACACCTAGGGAGAGTATGTTTATCAATACATAGTTTATAATACAGTGGAAAGCATTAATACGCTTACTGACTCAAGCTTCTCCCGGCACCAATGAAAACCTGACTGACCTAACCAGATTTCAACCAGCCACAGAATCTTACCTATGTTTGACCTGTATGCATTGACCTTGTATGTAATATTGATGTGTAGGTTTGGTTAGGGTCAAAATTTGCTATAAAGAGATTAGTTAAAGTGAGTGTTTACTGTAATAATACTAAATTATAAATTAACTATGATATATCAGCTTCAATTAACTTATATAAAAATTATACTCAAAAATATAACACAGAGACATTTACATTAATTGTATAGAATTCATTAAGTTAAAAAAAACTACATTTATATCAACAAAATGTTCTTCCTTAAGTGTGTGTGTGTGTATTATGTTGAAGCTTCCCTGTTTCCTTACTTTCCTGAGTGCCGGGGTGACAAAGGGTGCCACAATGATGCTGAGTGCCACAGCCGCACCTCCGGTCACACCCACCAGTGCCAGGCCGATGCCACGAGAGGCCTGCCGTCTGCCATCACTACTCTCCCTGTAACACCAGACATCTAAATTGAATGGATGTAATATTATTTGGCTTCAATAATCACACACTGTATATTGCAGATTCTCTATAAGGAACCAACAATACAAGTGAATTATTACCCTTTGCCGGTTACTCACTTGAATAAAAATGAATAAAAAATAAATAAATGATATGCTTAGATTGGCTAGCAAAGGGAGGAAAGGGAGTTTAACAAAGGGAGTGGTTAGTTAGTGTTGTGGAGTAATGAAACTTTATAACTCCACTTGAAAAATCTGATGCATTTGATGAAACTTATACATGAATATTAGCTTTATTATTATTTGTAACTCCCTCCCTGACGAGGTAGTTGTCCTGTAACCCATCCTCTGTTTCAAGTCAGCCTTACACCACACCTTGGCTCCAGTCTTATACCAATATGTACAGTAGACTCATATCTTCCTGTTCCCCACTGCAGCCTATATGCCTACTAATCATCCGACTTACTCTTTTGTGACTAACTTATTGCATTCCTTAATAGTTTGAAGTGAAATCGTCATTAATACACTTAGTTTACCTATCTTTTTCATCCCCACTAACTACATCCTTCTATGCCTGGCGTACCTGCAGAAGTGAGCTGCCCCTATCATTCCTATCTACCCTTCCTCTATTGCCTAGTTCTCCAATGATAACAGAGGGTAGCCAACCAGGTGAGGAAATATAACGAGTGAACAATTCTTGACTTAACTATATAATTAACTACATCACACTACCTTCCAATCGTATTTTCATGGTATACTAATTACTATTTTTATCATTACCTAGGTTAACGTGATGTTAATTAAGGGTAATGACAGCCAGGTATAGGAAGCCGGTGGTGGTAATTAGGCAGGTAATTATTACAGACACCTCGATTAATCAATTACAAACACACACAGGTAATTACATCAACAAGACTCATGTTGTTCCCTTAATAACTCTAGTAATATAATAATAATAAATAAAATAAATAATTACTTAACCAGGTGAGTAAACCATTCATTGTTTACGTGACTAATGACCACCACCACCACTACCTTCACCTCCTCACCTTATTAGTTCCTCCATTCCTGTGTTCTATTTCAGGCCAGAGTGTGTCCTTCCAGTATTCTCCAATAACAATATGTTAAATATAAAACTGGAACTACTAAACACATAGAAATATGGAAAATAAGGAAACGCCCAGCCGGCACAACCTTCTCCTAATGCTGCTTCCGCGTGACTGAGGTGTAAGCAAGGATCATTTACAGTAAATGATCCTTGGGTGTAAGGCTGTTTTCCTCAGGTTCAGGTTCAGGTGATGGTCAGCGGAATTGCCTTTGCATCGGCTCCGCCTTAACAGTTCAGGATCTTGAACGGTTGTATGCGCGCGTGTGTGTGTGTGTGTGTGTATATATATATATATATATATATATATATATATATATATATATATATATATATATGCACTGATTAGTTCCTTATATGTCTGTCTCTTATTTTCCACATATCATATATAATTTCTTTTTTATTTTCTATATTATTTTCTCTGAAAAGGAAAGCACCGATTATTGAACAGACATTTTCCCTGTAGGGTTGCTGTAAATCGATACATTCTTTTCTCTTTTCTTGGTATGCCGGGCACCTTAAAAGGAAGTGTTCAAGGGTTTCATTATCTGCACTGCACACCTTACAGGACGTGTCTTCATTAGTGTGTCTTTTTCTGTCGTGGAATGGTAGGCAGTTTGCTCTGGCTCTATACATTATTGTGGATGATGGTCTATTATCATAACATTCTGCTTCCTTAATGTCTTTTTTCCAATGTCTATATATAGACAGGCTTGACTTATTTTCCATCTCCTCTCTCCATTTGTTGGTGTCCCAAATTCTTGTTGTTTCCTTGAGCTCCTCCTTGGTTTTTTGGGTTATATCGTTATGTGTGATGTTTATTTCTTCAAAATATTTGTTGGTGTTCTTCATCCAAGTGCTGCAGGTTCCTTCTTTTGTTTGTTTAAGGATTATCTTAAGCAAGTCGTTGTTACCAGTTGTTATTTTCCTGTAGTATTGTATTCTTCCATCTATTATCCTTCTTTTCATCAAAGATGCACCAATCTCTCCACGAAGGGTAGTCCTAGCTGCATACTTTGGCTCACACAAAATCTGTCGGTACACCCCATTCTCTATCCGTTGTAGTTTTTCAATGTCTGTTTCTGTCATGTTTATCATATTGACTTCATGCAGGATAGATGGTATTGCAACACTTTTCCAAAAAGTTTTCCCAATTAAAATTTTGTTGCAACTTTTCGCTATTACTGAATAAGTGACATTGGCAAGCTTCTGGGCCTTTTTCATCATCTCTTCCTTTTGAGTCTTGAAATAGTTCCTTTTGTTATCAATGATTAACCCTAAATATTTCAATTTATCTGAGAGCTTTATGCCTTCAATTTCAAGTGGCTGTTCCTGCATGTTATATGTTATGATGTTGCACTTTTTTTTGTTTATTTCAAGTCCATAGTATTTGCTTATTTGTGTCAGCAGTTTCAGGTTTTGTTCTGCTTCAGCCGTTGTGTGTGCCAGTAGCAGTGCGTCATCTGCATAGTAGAGAGCCTTGATGTTCAGGAGATAGTTTACAAAGCCTGTTCCATTTCTTTCCAGTTCGTCAATTATTAAATAGGTAATAAGCTTGAAGAGCAGTGTGGATCCCGTGCATCCTTGCCTGATGCCATTTTGTATGTTGATATTTGTCTCTGTTGTTCCTATCTTTATTGTTGTTGAGTCCTCAGTGTAGACATTGACGATGGTGGTAATTATTTTTGGGTGTATCTTGTAGTGCATGAGTGCTTTAACAATGTGTTCTCTTTTAATAGAGTCAAAAGCCTTGCTGTAATCTATGGACGTTATGATGAGTGGCTTGTTGTATGTGTTGCAGTGTTCAATGCAGTACTGAAGAATGAAAATGTTGTTCTCCAGCCAGACCGCCACCTTGTTAACTATAAGGATACACACATCAATAAACATAACATGACTTAAGATAAAATCGCATCGTTATAATAGATTTTGATTCTTTTTGCTTCCTTCATACGTCATTGATAAAGATTCAAACCCTTTATTGTGGGTTGGACTTTGATTCTATTGTTGTGATTCCCCTGTGGTGTTTATACTCTTCTGACAGTTCCTGCTCTGTAATTATTATTATTATATATATGTTTTTAGAATGGTGTTTAATGTATACACAAACCTTTCAGTAATTCCATCTCACTGCCTCCTTCTCTTCTTCCTCCTCCTCCTCTTCCTATCTCCCCTTTTTTTGCCCCTCTCCTTTCTGCCTCATCCCTCAGTCTCCCTTTCACAATTCTTTTCCTATCTCATTCTCCTTATTCTTCATTCTTTTCGTTCTTCATTCCTTCTTCCACATAATCACCAGCATCAACTTACCTTCCCTTGCACACACACACACACACACACACACACACACACACACACACACACACACACACACACACACACATACACACACACACACACACACACACACACACACACAATACTTACATCTATAAATACACATATTTCCACTTTTCTTAAATTTTTCTTCTAATTCCCATACATATTCCATTCTATATACCTTTCTAAGCCTCTATTTCCGTCTATTCTCTGTTTTCTAACTCTATATTTAAACCCTGACATTGCTATCCTCTCTTAATTTCGTCCTAACACATACGTATATTAATTAGTCTTGAAACAGTGTGTTACAGAGTGAAACTACCTTTGCATTGGAACATACTTATAAATATAAACTACAGGATAAAGCTACGTACTACATGTAAAACTATTCTACCTGCCTTATTATGTTCCCCGTATATTATATCAATAGTTCATTCCTTAATCATAGTGTTAAGAAAAGGAAGAAGGATATATAAAGGGTTTATCTACATCACACAAACTGCTACATTTTTTTTTCAATAGATTTACAACATTCAGCGCGATGGAAGGGTTAGGAGGTGTTCCCAGAAACCGTTAGTGTATATGTATATGTACCGAGTACAACGGGCCAACTATCATTACGGTGATTCCTTTGCGGAATCACCGGTAAATCCTCGTATTCTCGACGCTCGTTAAGATACCTTGTTATGGTTAGAGTAGGTACTACTAGCGAAAGAGGATGATGGAAAAAACGCGTGACGTCACTGGAACTGAGGATATATATACCGGTCTGGGCGGAAGGTCAGTCACTAGTGTTCCGTGACCCCGCTCCAGACAGGTAAGCCTTCAGTGTTCCTAAAAGCCTTGCCACACTTGAAAAAACATTGTTATTAATATCTAACAGTAAATTGTCCTCCCGGATACAGCTGCCGAGAGGACCAGCAAAAGACTGTTTTTCGGTTGGTGTTTGACGAAGGCTGCATGTGGAGTTGCCTCTCAAACAAGGACGACGGCCAGAAGGACCCAGTGACTCTCAAACAATATTTGTGGCGTGAGTGTATTTTGGTCGTTTTTCCATCAGTTCCCTCACGTATGGTTAGGTAGGATAGAATAGGAATATTTTTGTTAAGGTATATGTTTATGTTTGTGTCGCTAAGGGTGGATAAGCATTTGTAAGAGCACCACCACGGATATAGCGAGTACTTTATTTATTTTATTCATCATTAAAGTTGTCCATTATTTTTATATTCGTTTTCTGTTCGTAAACCAACTCGGACCCTCGGTACATTATATATATATATATATATATATATATATATATATATATATATATATATATATATATATATATATATATATATATATATATATATATATATATATATATATATATATATATATATATATATATATATATATATATATATATATATATATATATATATATATATATATATATATATATATATATATATATATATATATATATATATATATATATATATATATATATATATATATATATATATATATATATATATATATATATATATATATATATATATATATATATATATATATATATATATATATATATATATATATATATATATATATATATATATATATATATATATATATATATATATATATATATATATATATATATATATATATATATATATATATATATATATATATATATATATATATATATATATATATATATATATATATATATATATATATATATATATATATATATATATATATATATATATATATATATATATATATATATATATATATATATATATATATATATATATATATATATATATATATATATATATAACTCTAACCCTGTTTTACGCTTATTTAATGTACTGTATATACGTGTTGACTGTACCTGGGCTATATATTTAATACATAAGAGGCGACAGACACCATATTTGTGTGTACGAGTTATATAATAGACTCAATATTTAGTCATGATAATTTTTGAGTTCATGATTTAATTTGCTTGTCTATTCATATATAAAACGTAACTAAATATTTCATTTTTTCATAAAGAATGTCTATGCATCTTAAGGGAAAGTCATATAGATATATTTGATACTTTTTATTTATTTTTTTATATATGTTCTATAAAACCTCCCAACCCACGTCCAAGTCTAACACCATGTGTATGTTGCAAAAGTGAATGCATACTACTGGTAATGGATCTGTCTATATCATTCTCACAACCCCTGATCAGATGCAAAATAAACATCAATATAATTCCAATTAACAATGTTTTTGATGTGTGAATTATCTTGCACTAATTTATATAAATTTATTAGAGATAATACAATGACTTTTAATGGTAAAAAATTGTATATTACGATTAAAAAAGGAACCTCTTTCTTATTGAACGAAACAAAGTATTATGAACTTTAAAACTAACGTATAGAAATTTTGTAGTTTCACTTATGACTGTTCACAATATCTTATATAAGACATTATAAATACTGTGCTATATAAATGGAGATAATCATAGTCTGTATATAATCTTAAAGTTTTAATGTATTGATATGTTTTCACTATTTTTACAATTATTGACTCAAAGAGATGCATTTTGTGATTCGATAATAGACGGTTAAGATATTAAACAAATATAAAACGCAGCCAATTCAGATAAATTATATACTTGAGAAATAAAGACAATTCACGTAATCAAATTTAAATTAAAGGCAATATCATAAATAATTATACATATAATTACTCGTAAAGATTATCTAAAATAAGAATCATTCATGAGAAATTAATGACAAAAGATAAATTTCTGACGAAAGATGACAACAAAAAGTGCTTCCCCCACCTAACCCCCCCAATACCCCCCAAACCCAAGCTCAACCCCCCACCTCCCGCTCACCCCCCCACTATTGCCACTCCTCCCCGTCACCCCTCCTTACCTCCCTCTCCTCAAAACTTTGTCTGACAATTTTGTTTTACGAATATTTCTTGTATTACGCTTTGAACTTTGATTTAATTAATTGAAACATGTACAACCTAACTATACGCAACTTTTCAAACAGATTTGACAGAGAATAAATTGATATTAAGCGAGAAATAGGCTTAAAACTGACGAAGAGACGATTTCCAGGAACTTATTTTGCCTCCTGTGAGTTTATAAATGATTATATCCATGAAGTTATATGTTTTTTCGAAGTTTCTTGATGATATCTATCTATGTATATGCTTAAAAGTGGTGTGCAAGGCTTAATAAAAAAAATAGATTTAGTTAAGTTACCCCCCAAAACAAAAAAATAAAACCCCTCGTAGACCACTTTCAAGCATACCATTAGATAGATGGCATCAAAAAACTTCGAAAAATCATTAAACATCATGACAATGGCGTCTAAGCTCACAGGAAGCCCTTGTCACAACCTTGCCCTACGCGGCTGTGTCTACCGCCTGTTCAGCACCGCCACTGTGTGTTAGTGTTACTTGAGAGTGGTGTTCAATGTGGTGTTAAGTAAAGCTGAAATAGACCGTGTGTGCCGACAATGTGTGGATGGATGTGTGTTGTAGGATGCGTGCGTGCGTGTGTGCGTGCGTGTGTGTGTGCGTGCGTGCGTGCGTGTGTGCGTGCGTGCGTGCGTGTGTGCGTGCGTGTGTGCGTGCGTGCGATATAAGTGTGTTTGTTTGTTGTTTTTGTTGTTGATGAGGAATCTGGACTCAGTTTTATCATTACTGTCACGGAAATGCATTGTTCAGTTTGGGACCAAAATTTGCTTCCAGAATTGAGGTCGAAATATTCTTTGTCATTTTACTATGAAAATATTACTCCTACAGTGAAAATTTATAGATACAAACTTGTTAAGCTTGATGAGCTCTATCTAAATATCTTATCAGATTTAAAATATATTGAACTGTTTAAGAAAAAAATAATGTTTTGTGTAAGTTTTGTGAAAAACACAAATGTGTCATTGTTTCAATAACCAATAGTCCGATTTAATTTATGTAAAGCTCATAAGAATGGACGTCTCAAGTTCTATCTTTACTCTTCTATACTATTATTACGTAAACTTCATACTTTTCGAGTTATTAAAAAAAACGTAATTTCGTGAAAAAAAATTCAAGGCTGACTGACACCTTGGAAATTTCACGAAAATTTTGCCATCTCAGATTCTCATGAAAATTGTTCCCATGATGTTTTGGGTCACGATGAACACGAATCTGGACTTATTTTCATCATTACTGTAATATCACACTGTATTTCAGCCTTGATTACATAATAACATGAAGGAAATAACCATTATTGAACTTGACTGCCTGATGCTGGTCTCATAGCAGGAAAATACATAGAGATGACCTAACCTAAATCAATGCATGTATGTATGTTTGTATGCATATATATGTGTATGTGTATGTATGTATGTATGTGCGTAAATTTTCATTACTGAAAAGAGAGTGTGTGTGTGTGTGTGTGTGTGTGTGTGTGTGTGTGTGTGTGTGTGTGTGTGTGTGTGTGTGTGTGTGTGTGTGTGTGTGTGTGTGTGTGTGTGTGTGTCTATAAAAGTTAGTTAGTTAGTTAATTAATTATTACTACTTCTTATTTTGACGAAAATTTCTCAGGAATTAAATGTCAATTTTTTGTTTACTTTCTTATTAAAGGTTTATTTCTATAATTTTTTGGGTGATTATATATGAAAAAAAATAAAAATGGTTTGTTATTGAGTTCAGTTTTGTTAATATGTTCATATTTTAGTTAAATTTTATGTTCGGAAAAAATTTGTTTTAACCCAGCAGTCTCTCGTCATCTGTTTTGGTCGGCTGCTGAAATATTCCCAAACATTGTTATTTTCGTTAATTACTCTTAATTAACGCTGATTGGCGGCGTGAGGAGGTGAGGCGAGGTAATTATAATAATCAGGCAGCCATTACAGTACGTAAGAAGGGGTCATTAACGGTAATTAAGGGAGAAATAACAGTTTAATAGACTTAACCGGAATAACGTGGAATTAGTATTAGTATTATTGTTATTATTCTGTTTTTATGGTTATTTTTTAATTTATTTATTAATTTTTATGTTAGTAAGTTAGTGAATCAATGAAAATATACATAGATGCATGTATATTATCTCTCTCTCTCTCTTCTCTGTCCCCATATAGATGCTATTGTCATCACTGACATTGTACCGATTAAACAAAACCTGATTCGTGCCAAAATTCTAAATCAACAGCCTAGACTAGAGTTGCTCTCTCAGTGCAAGAAACTAGCCGGATCCCGTTTTTCATCAGTCTTTATTACAAGAGACCTGACCTTCAATCAGAGAACAGTGCTTAAGGCTAAAAGAGCGGGTGGTGGTGGTGGCAGTGGTGGTGCGTCCCAAGCCAGTGGTGTTCTTGGGGGTGCTGGTAATACTTTGCCAGTATCAGCTTCTGCGGTGATATCAGGTGCTGGAGTTATGAACCATGACCTGGTGGGGAGTGGTTCTCCTGTTGCCATCATATCCACCTCGTCCATTGTTGCTGGTGCTGGTGCGGATACCTCTCGTCTTTCCCTGCCCCCTTCCGACTGTACACCGGGGGGGTCGGTCAGAGAGCGGAGTGCCAACTTCCAGTTGGGAGTGTAACTTTTGATACTAAGATGCTTGTTACATTTATTGTATTTTTGTTAGTTAATGTAAATAGTTTGGTGAATAAGATGAATTTACTTCAGAATTTGTGTGTTGTTAATGGGGTTTGGGTTGTTGGTGTATGTGAAACGTGGCTTTCACATAGAGTTCAGTCTTCGGTTGTAAATATTCCAGGTTTTAATTTTTTCAGAAATGATTCACCTTCTGGTCTTGCTAAGCACGGTGTTGGTCTGTACTTAAATACTTCACTTAAAGTTGGTCAGGTGTCTAAAGCTCACCCCAATACCTTGGCTATCTTTCTAACTGACTTCAATATTTACGTTATTGTTGTTTACAGACCTCCGAGTAATTCCCAAGTAGAAAATATAGTTATTGACATTTGTTCAGTCTTTTTGCTATGACAAGGATGTGGTTTTAATGTTTGACTTCAACTTGTCCTCTATTGGTTGGTGTGATTTAGTTCCTGTGGCCACTTCTTCTCTCAGTCAGTTATTTTTAGATATGTTTGTTTCCTTGGGACTTACTCAGTGGGTAACATTTCCAACCTTCATCTCTTCTGGAAACATCTTAGATTTAGTTTTCACCTCTGAATATGATAGGATATCCTACGTAAGTGGTACTGAACCCCTACCTGGCTGTGGTCATGTAGGAATTTTATTGAAGTATTCTTTCTCCTCCTCCTTAATATCATCCAATGGCTGTGACAGACGTTTTGATTGGTTTCGTTGTAATTACCATAATCTGTCAAGTTACCTGTCGAGCATCGATTGGGACATAGAATTTCATGATTGTGATATTGATCAGTGTTATTCCAAATTTACTCGGATTTTATCAAATGCATTCAACACATTTGTTCCCTTGAAATTGAAATTTTCACCAAAAATTCCCTGGGCTAAAAATCTCTCTAATGACTTGCTAAATAGGAAGAAAGCTGCTTGGAGAAATTTTAAACATCTAAGAACTTTACATGGTCGGAATTCTCTACTCACATTACAGAGCTGGCTTCTTTTTAAGGAACTTAACTTACAGTACAAAAATAATATCAACCTTGCAGTGTCAAATTATGAATGTTCTCTTGTCTCAAGTGGTGACCCCAAGCGCCTTCATGGATATTTGCGACATAAGAAAGTAGAGCGTCCCACTGTGGGTCCACTCTTAGTTGATGGGTCATGGATTGATGATTGTAAAGCAATGTCTGATTGTCTGGCTGATAGCTTCTCCTCTGTGTTTGTCTCTGGTGTTCTACCTCATCCCCAGCCTCATCAAGTCTCTGGCAATCAGTTTGTATTCCAAGAATTCACTGTCAATGACGTCTTGAAAACTTTGAACAAATGAAACCTTTCACCCAGTAGTGGACCAGATGGTGTTCCACTAGCATTGTGTTTAGGAAATGTGCTACAGTCTTGTGTTACCCTTTGTTTCTCGTATTTAAGAATAGTATTACTTCTATGAAGGCTCCCTCTATTTGGAAGACAGCCAATGTTATGCCGCTATTCAAAGGTGGTATTCATTCAAATCTGACTAACTACCGGCCCATCAGTTTGACCTCAATTTGATCCAAAACTCTTGAGAGAATAATTGCATCTCAACTTTATGAATATCTTGGTGGTCACAATTTGCTCTCTCCTTTTCAATTTGGTTTTGGTGCAGGTCTGTCTGTCTCAGATCAACTACTCTTAGCTTATGAGTATGTAAGTCAAAATGTAGACTGTGGCTGGGCAGTGGATGTACTTTATTTTGACTATAGAAAAGCATTTGACCTAGTGAATCATAGAGTCCTGTTGACAAAATTATCTTCTATTGGCATCTCCAATCCTGTGCTTGGTTGGTTGAGTGACTTTCTGTGTGCTGGTACCATGAAAGTAGTTGTGCATAACTCCTCCAGTCACAGTGTCAGCGTCTCTAGTGGTGTACCTCAGGGCTCTGTTATCGCTCCTTTACTTGTCTTAATTTACATTAACCATGTAACATCTGGCCTTACCAGTAAATTTGTGTTGTTTGCAGATGATTTGAAATTATATCTTGCTTTACCTTCTGACAAATCTAGTGGCTCTGGTGAAAGTTTTCTTTTACAAAATGATGTCAGTGTGTTGCAGCGAAGAAGTGAGTCCCGGGGCCTCTCCTTCTCTGTCAATAAGTGTGCCCGTATCCACTTCTCTAGACCCAGTGTAGATCCTGTCTATGGTTATTTCATAGGTGATAACCCCATTCCCAACAAACAGTCTTTTAGGGACCTCGGCATCTTAGTCGACTCCTCCTTAAAATTCCACCTGCATATCAATGAAGTATGTGGTAAGGGTAATGGAGTTGATAATTCTATCCTTAGAGGTACTGTCTGCAGGTCTCCGGAGTTTATGCTTCAGGTTTTCATTACTCACATCCGTCCTATTATTGAGTTTGGTAGTGTGTTGTGGAATACTGGTTATGTGGGGGATTTGCGTAAGCTGGAATCAGTTCAGAGAAGATGGACAAAGAAAATGGTTGGTTATGCGGGCTTTCCTTACTCAGTTAGGCTGTCCACATTGAATTTATTTTCCATCAAAGGCAGATTACTTGGTGCTGATTTGATCTTAGTTTGGAAGATCATGACCGGACTGTGTCCTTGTTTATGTGATATGTTTGAGAGAGTGACTCATGGTCGTACAAAAGGTCATAGTAAAAACATATTTATGCCCTGTCATTCAACCGAAGTTAGATCGCGCTTCTTCTCAGTAAGAGTCATTGATCTCTGGAATTCTCTCCCTGAAGAAGTGGTTTCAGCAAAATCTGTCTAGGCCTTTAAACGTCTCCTTGCACATTGTCTTGGTCCTCGTCTCTATGAGTTTTGTTAGATATTTTCCATGGTGGTTTTGTGCTGCATCTAACATTAGCCAACCACTTCGTTGTTTGTCCTGTACTCCTCAAGACCTTCTGGTTGGATGATGCAGCAGAGACTGATCAGGGATGCAAGACCCTCATCATGGTACATCAGGGTATAAGACGTTAATTACCAATCCTAGTTTAATATGAAGTGGGGATAATAAGACTTTGTTGGAAGCTACTAGAGGCTGTCTGAGAACATTTAACATTCCTGGCTAAAGGCAACACTGCTTTGAGACTTGGTGTTGAGCTATCCATGAACAGTCGTCATTCTTCAGAAGTAGAGTCTGTACGTTAGCCAATGTACACACACAGCAAAATGTATCTGGAGAATTTTTACATCTCCTTCAACTAGTTATTAATTGTGTTTTGAAGCTTGATGTAATTATGTAGACTCCTTAATTATATCAAACTTCATTAATTACGTCATTAATTCACTTTTTGACATAAACACTGTCAATAATCTTTTTTCTATGTCAAATTTCAGTTTATTTTTTACCTAAACACTTTTTGTACACACACACACACACACACACACACACACACACACACACACACACACACACACACACACGAGGAAGAGAGAAAGCAATTAAAGGATTTAGTCATAGAGGCAAAACAAAAAAACGAGGTTAACGAAGAAATATATCAGGAAGTAAGAAAAATATGTTATACCAATGTTAATGGACTGATGTCAAAAAGGGCAGAGGTTGATGAGTATCTTGAAAGAGCAAAGCCTGATGTGTTAATATTATGCAAAACTAAGTGGAAAGATGAGTGGCCATTACCAGATATTGGAAAAAATAAGTATGAGGTATGGATGAAAAACAGAGATGGTAAAGAAGGTGGTGGAGTGATGATATTGACGGAAAAAGGTGTCAAAGTGGAAAGAGTGGAAATAAGCAAGAATAAGTCAGAGGTCATAAGGGTTGTTGTAAATAATAGTAAGGGAAAATTAACGACATATGTGGGGGTTTACGTACCGCCCCTGACAAATGCTTGGTCAAGAGATGATCATGAGAGAATGTTGGAGGATACAATAAGTGAGATGGACAGGATAGTATCACAAGAAAAGAACGTACTTGTGGTGGGAGACTTTAATTGCAAGGAAATCAATTGGGAAGACAAGACTTTTCAAGGAGGAGAAAATTCATGGAGTAGTAAACTCGTAAATTGGACTGAGGAAAACCTAATGATTCAATGGATTGACTGCAAAACGAGATTCAGGGAAGGGAAAAAGGCATCAAGATTGGATTTGCTGTTTACCAGTGATGCAGAAGCTATAGGAACAATAAATTATGAATGCCCTGTAGGCAAAAGTGATCGTGTGCTAATTGAAGTAGGTCTCAGTATAGAATCTTTAAGGACAAATGAGGAGTACAAAGTGGAAAGATATAGATATTACAAAGCAAACTTCGTAGAAATGAGGAAATACTTTGAAAGTGTAAATTGGAGTTGTTTTGAGGAAGCAGATAATGTACAGGTGAAATGGGATGAGTTTGTCAAGATATACAATATTGCAGTGGACAGGTTTGTTCCAAGAGGGAGAATAAATTTGAAAAAGGGTAAAGAATGGTACAATGTTAAGTGTGACAGGGCTAGAAAGTGCAAGGTGACTGAATGGAATAGATGGAGGAAAATAGAGACGGAAACTGCATGGAGACGTTATGTGGAAGCTAGAAATGAATGTGTAAGGATTTTGAGGACAGAAAAACAAAATTATGAGAAAAAATGTAGGAGTGACTCAAGATTATTTTATAGACATATTAACGGAAAAATGAAGAAAAGTGAAGGTATAACTGGATTGAAGGTTGATGGAAGAAAATATGACGAGGTACAAGAAATGGCGGAGGTGATGAATGAAAGGTTTCAAACAGTATTTACCGAAGAGGACGACTTTGACTTGGCAGATGAGGAGTTGACCGGAAACCAGTTGAGAGGAATAGAAGTAAGTCAGGAGGAAGTTATGAAATTGATGGAAAATTTGGATGTAAATAAGGCGGCTGGTCCAGATGGAATTTCAAATTGGATTCTGAAAGAATGTAGAAATGAGTTGGTGGATAAAGTTTATAGCCTGGTGAAGTTGTCGTTGATGAAGGGAAAAGTGCCAAAGGATTGGAAAAGAGCAAATATTGTACCAATTTACAAGGGTGGAAGTCGAGAGGATCCACTGAATTATAGACCAGTGTCCTTGACGAGTGTAGTAGGAAAAATATGTGAGAAGATTATTAAGAATACTTGGATGGAATATCTGGAGAGAAATGATGTGTTGACAACATGCCAGTTCGGATTCAGGAGAGGGAGGTCATGTTCCTCAAATTTGTTGTCTTTTTATTCAAGGGTCATAGATGTTGTACACGAGAGAAATGGTTGGATGGATGGGGTCTACCTGGATTTGAAGAAGGCCTTTGACAAGGTACCACATAAGAGACTGTTATGGAAGATAGGGAGGTATGGAGGAATTGGAGGACGATTGTTGGAATGGATGAAGGATTATCTTCATGAGAGGGAAATGAGAACGGTAATAAGGAATAATAATTCTTCAAGGTTGAAAGTTACTAGTGGAGTACCCCAAGGGTCAGTGCTGGGACCGATCATGTTTGGTATATGTGTAAATGACATGGTTGAAGGAGTCGACAGTCATATCAACTCTTTTGCCGATGACGCCAAATTGGTGAGGAAAGTGCAGAATGTGAGAGATTGTGAGAAATTACAAGAGGACCTTGATAGGATTGGTAGATGGAGTGAAAAGTGGCAAATGGAATTCAATTTAAGTAAGTGCAAAGTCATGGAATTTGACAAAAGCAAAAGGAGAGTGAACTATAATTACAAAATGAAAAATGTTAGTTTGAAAAAGTCGAAGGAGGAGGTGGATTTGGGGGTGACTATTACGCGGAGTTTAATCCCAGATAGACATATAGATAAAATTACGGGAGAAGTGAGTAGTCTGCTAAGGAGAATCAAAATGGCTTTTTCGTACTTGGATGCCGATATGATGAGAAAACTGATTACCGCTATGATTAGACCGAAATTGGAGTATGCGGCGATTGTATGGTCCCCTCACACAAAGAAAAATATTAGAAAATTGGAGAGGGTGCAAAGGGCAGCCACCAAGATGGTACCGGAATTGAGAGAGTTCACATATGAAGAAAAATTGAGGAAACTGGAACTTCCTACGCTTGAGAGTAGGAGAGAGAGAGGGGACTTGATAGGAGTTTATAAAATGGTGAATAACCTGGATAGAATTGATGGAGAGTTGTTAAATCTGGAGGACAGAAGTACAAGGGGACATGGAAAGAGGCTGAAGAAGGAGCGTTGTATCAGGGACATCAAGAAGTACAGTTTTCCGCACAGAGTGGTCAACACCTGGAATGAATTAAGTGGAGATATTGTAAACGCCACCAGTGTACACAGCTTTAAAGCCAAGTTGGATAAAGTAAGATATAAGACGGGACAATATGAGATTACTCCCCTCCCGTAAACCACAACTAGGTAAATACAACTAGGTAAATATAACTAGGTAAACACAACTAGGTAAATACACACACACACACACCTTCCTTCTTTTTTTATTTTATTTATTTCAATTTTATTTATTTATATATATTTTTTTTTATTTGGTTTAAATAAAAAGAATAATTTATATTATTTATTTTAGGAAGAAGAAGAAGAGGAGGAGGAGGAGGAGGAAAAAGAAGAAGAGGAAGAAGGAATTATTATTATTATTTTATCATTATTATTATTATTATTATTATTATTATTATATTTCTTTTTCATCATTAATTCTTCCTTCCATCCTTCCTTCCTTCCATCCATCCTTCCTTCCTTCCATCCATCCTTCCATCCTTCCATCCTTCCTTACTTCCATCCATCCTTCCATCCATCCTTCCATCCTTCCTTCACTGTCATTGTTTCCCGGGAGCCAAATTAGTTCATATAATCAATTCAAACAAAAACAGGTTCGCTAACTCAACGGGGAACACTATTCATTATCCACGCTAGAACAAACCAGATCAGAGGCTCTTCTAGCTAAATAAGGAAGTATAAGGAAGTATACAGTGAAGTTCAGTAACATTATCATTTCTGGTATTCTCTCAAGGATAAATGCAGCAAGTGGTTTTTATGACAAGGCTCCTAGTACTAACAGGTGCCTGGCTAAAAGTAAACGCGCGTAAAATAACAATCGGTCTCATTTATTGACCTCCAGCACAGTATAATATTTGGTGATCTTAATTTACCTGTCACTAAATGGGGATGTCCTCTTACTTAACACTCCGGACACGACCTCTACGTAAACCTACTAGAAAGGTCTTTTCACCAGCACGTCCAACACCCGACTCGAGGAAATAATATTTTAGACATTCTTTCAACCAAACAAAGCCTTGTCAACAACGATCTCACCCAGAATATTAAAGGAGGCCAAGGATGAGCTCGTTAAGTCCATCGAGACTGGAAATTGGCAAACGTCACTCCAATCTTTAAAAAGGTAATAATTATAACCCAGGTAATTATCAGCTAATTAGTTTAACATCATTAGTAAGCAGACTGATGGAAGCGATCCTTAGAGACAGCACGCACACACACACACACACACACACACACACACACAGACAGACACCTTCCTATACACACACACACACACACACACACACACTCCCTATTTTTGGTCCTAAAGAACATTTGATAGCTTCTATATTAATGTAATGTAACCTAACCTAACCAAACCTAACCTAACCTAACCTAACCTAACCTAACCTAACCTAACCAAACCTTAATCTACATTGACGAGAAACAACCTTGTTCAAACCAAATTGAACTATTTTTCGAAGAGGTCTCACAGAAAACATTGAATATCTCACTAACTAACAATTTGCGACAAATGTAATGAAGTCAACCTTCTCAAAATACATCAGGTAATGCAAAAATATAACAATGAATTCTCTAGAGTGTAAAATAATACCCAAGCTGTTATTATAGTGCCTATAATGATAATTGCACTAAATGGCAGAAAGTGTGAGACTGACTTAGGTGGCCATCTAGAGAATAAGCTTTAGCATAGGAAAGGTGTAAAAACTGCCACCGTCAAATAATCTGGAATAATACCATATTTTAAAATCACCCACCTGTTGCTAGATAGCGGAGTGTCACAGCCTGGCGCATATTTGTGTCTTCCTTTTCTATATGAGGCGTGACCAGGGTTAATAGCTCTTGATACTGCTCTAGATCTAGGCGTATCCACTGCCTCAAGGTTGCTGAGTCCTCTTCTCTCAGCTCTCTAACCAGTCTGTAGGCGACACTTTCCTCTCTCCTTCTTAACAGCCATTGTCCACTCTAAAGCTTCCTCTTCTTCTGTTGCAGCTGCTTTCTTTATAACGCTAGCAGCAGTACAATTTCTACGTCTGAGTCCGTGTCAGTGGCGGCGTTAATTTTGGAGCACTGAAGCAGGATGAGTGTCTTGACTGTCTTTAAGGTAGGGAATTCTGCCTTTGTTTGGATACAGTTGGTACAGTGCGGTTACATTTACAGGTTCGGGCGTTGCTGAATGATGTCTTGGCGCCGACTCGGTACTTCATCCTGTGACCGCAGCGTCCACGAAAAATTCCAGCGAGACGAGGTCAACAAATTTTGTCCTTAAACACAAACCTAAACACCCAGAAACACACCCTATCCCCTACAGGAGAAGGTTGGGAGGCGGGCTAATACCACGCTGACCCCATATACAACACTGTCCCCAAAGAAGAGTTTTCGGACCCAGTGATTCAAGATTATTTTGCCCACGGACCTTCGGAGAGTTATGTGGACAGTGCTCTGTGGTGCAGTGCTCGGGTTGTGAGGTAAAGGTTGCGAGTTTGATCTTGGGGTGTGGTGAATGCATTGCGGTATTGTTGCCGCAATGATTCACACATTGTGCCGTGCCAGGCTCTGAGGTAACCTTCCCATCACCTTTCTTCAGGGGCCCAATTTGTGTGTGTGTTTTGGCAAATTTCTTGATGTTAGTTACAGCTTGATTTTGTTGAGTTTCTTTTTGCAGTTTATATGATTCTTGCAGACAGACAGACTTGAATGTGTCTCAGTTTTGTCCTTAGTGATCGATGCTTTTCAATATTTAGTGTTCGCTGCAGTCTCGTGTTGAGGGACATTCTTGTCTTCATTAGGACCCTTCTGTCTCTTGGAATGATGTGTTCGTGTGTGTGTTTGTGCGACGCATGGATGGATTTAGGTGGTACATGGCCTCTACACACTTGCTGTAATGTTTCAAGGAAGAATTGTGTCATTGCCTGTCTGTCATCCCACTGTATTGTG
>JAXIVD010001294.1:0-60000 GCA_036785275.1 Cancer borealis | reverse complement strand
TCTGCAATGTCAATGATGTTATGATGTATCTCGTTATTACTGCTAATCCAGGTAGGTCTTATCTAAATTTGGAAGTACAGTAGCACTCCACTCCCTAGAGAGAAGGAGGGCAAGAGAGGATATGATTGAGGTTTTCAAATGGGTAAAAGGAATTAATAAGGGAAACATTGATCAGGTTTCGAACTTATTAGCCAGGATAGGACACGTGGAAATGGGTACAAGGTAGAAAAACTTAGATTCAGGACAGACCTAGGTAGATATTGGTTCACTAACAGAGTGGTGAATGATTGGAATAGGCTGGATAGACACGTAGTAAGTGGTGAGTCAATAGGTAGCTTTAAAAGACGGTTGGATCAGAGTATGGATAGGGATGACAGATGGGATGGCTAAATATTGGAAGGAACTGCCTCGTGTAGGTCATTAACTGGCCTCTTGCAGTCTCATCAATTGTTATGTTAATTATTTGCTGTTCATAAGGTTTTGTTAATTATCATAAATTGTTTTCTCTTATTCTTCTTCTTCCTAATATTATTTTTTCTCTCTCTTTTCCTTTTTCTTTCTTTTATAATATATTTTTAGGTTCAAAAGAAAAGATAATGTTGAAATATTGTCATTTTTTTATTGTTATTATTGACAGACAGAGTTGGAAGGACACACACACACACACACATATATACAAGGTGGGGGACTGTGGTGTTAACATCCTTTGGGGGACATCCTGTGGGTCTGTGGTCTGAGAGAGAGAGAGAGAGAGAGAGAGAAGAGAAGAGAGAGAGAAGAGAAGAGAGAATAGAGAGAAGAGAGAGAATAGAGAGAGAAAAGAGAGAGAGAGAAAAGGAGAGAGAGAGAGAGAGAGATTCCCAATACTCTAATTACTACTACAGTGTGTGTGTGTGTGTGTGTTTTGGGGTCATCTGTTAATTACTTGATTAAACAATTTTTGTAATAAAATGTTAAGTATTTCCTGTATTTATGTAACCTTATTAACTGTTATTACTACTACTACTACTACTACACCCACTACTACTACTACTACTACAGCCGCTACTATTATTATACTACCACTACTACACCCACTACTATTACCTACTACTACTACTACAGCCGCTACTATTATTATACTACCACTACTACACCCACTACTATTACCTACTACTACTAGTACTACTACACCCACTACTATTATTATACTACTACTACTGGCAGGGCAGAACAGGTGTGTTGCTTGTGTGTTCCTCTTCGTGCAGGTAAGTGTTCTGTTCTGTTCTGTTCTGTTCTGTTCTGTTCCGTTCCGTTCCGTTCCGTTCCGTTTCCTTTCCAGTCTGTCGTCTCATCTTTCCGCTAATAATAATAATAATAATAATAATAATAATAATAATAATAATAATAATAATAATAATAATAATAATAATAATGATGATATTCCCGGAGCCTCATCATCTTAGCTCTGTTCTTCACTAATAATGATGCAGCAGTCATTAGCTACTCAGTACAGACTACTTAAGTTAATTACCTCCACAGCCAAGCATAATTACCACCATTACCGTTAAGGAATATGACTTTTTCCTTGACTAAATTGACTGTAAAAAGATTCAATCCTAACTCAGCACAATACAGTGGGATGACAGACAGGCAATGACACAATTCTTCCTTGAAACATTACAGCAAGTGTGTAGAGGCCATGTACCACCTAAATCCATCCATGCGTCGCACAAACAAACACACACGAACACATCATTCCAAGAGACAGAAGGATCCTAATGAAGACAAGAATGTCCCTCAACACGAGACTGCAGCGAACACTAAATATTGAAAAGCATCGATCACTCAGGACAAAACTGAGACACATTCAAGTCTGTCTGTCTGCAAGAATCATATAAACTGCAAAAAGAAACTCAACAAAATCAAGCTGTAACTAACATCAAGAAATTTGCCAAAACACACACACAAATTGGGCCCCTGAAGAAAGGTGATGGGAAGGTTACCTCAGAGCCTGGCACGGCACAATGTGTGAATCATTGCGGCAACAATACCGCAATGCATTCACCACACCCCAAGATCTCAACCACTGCCGGAAGGAACAGATATCCAGCCCAGCCAATCAGACAGCTGCGGCCAAACTCGGCAGCTGGACCTGATAGCCTGCCTGCCATTGTTCTCATAAAATGTTGTGATGCGTTACCATTCCCCATCTACCTGCTTTGGCAAAAATCATTGGACACAGGTGTGATTCCAAAAATATTCAAACAAGCCATCACCTCTCCTATCTTCAAAGGTGGAGATAAAACACAAAGAGGCTGGGCCTGTACTCCCAGCATGAAGAAGGGACAGGTACCGAGCCATCTACGTCTGGAAGGTAATGGAAATAATGGTGCCTGACCCCAACAATCTGTGTGGTGAAGCATCCCAAGCCAGCGACCGCAATGGATGTAAGTGTGTGAGGAGAGCCCTGCCGTCACACACTTCCAGCAAAGTCAAGACCCTCCTGGCTGCCAGTCTGAGTCAAACAAAAAGCAAGGCGTCACCACCATCCCTTAGTGGTGGAATGATTGAGTGAGGCAAGCCCATGCAAAGAGGAGAGTCATGCAACCACAAGGAGCACCTATCACAGCCTATACAATCATCACCCGTGATGCCACCACACACTCCACAACATTTGTCATCATCATTAACATAGGTGTCAGCTGTACTCGTATTGGCACCAACACTACAATTATCGTCTTACTGTTGGTGCTCCCTCCTCTTCCTCTTCCCGCACCGGCTCCACGCCCACGCCCACGCCCACGCCCACCACGTCCGCGGGTCATGTCGGGTAACATGTTTGGTGTTAAGTCACAACCGTTGGTATTTGTAACTGACAAGCCCCAGACAGTTAAGCAGGCCAGGCCAGGCAAGGCCAGGCAAGGCCAGGCAAGACAAGGCCAGGCAAGACAAGGCCAGGCCAGGCCAGGCCAGGCAAGACAAGGCAAGGCAAGGCCAGGCCAGGCAATGCCAGGCAAGGCAAGGCCAGGCCAGGCCAGGCAAGGCCAGGCCAGGCCAGGCAAGGCAAGGCAAGGCCAGGCAAGACAAGGCCAGGCAAGGCCAGGCAAGACAAGGCAAGGCAAGGCCAGGCAAGACAAGGCAAGGCCAGGCCAGGCCAGGCAAGGCAAGGCCAGGCAAGGCCAGGCCAGGCCAGGCCAGGCCAGGCAAGGCCAGGCCAGGCCAGGCAAGGCAAGGCTAGGCCAGGTTCACACAAAGCAGGACCGCCAGTAACTTGTATAAATAATAACACCAGCAGGACGAGAGACAATAGGAGCAAAACAATGCACGTCCTCCCACCTCGGTGTCAGCTGACTGAGTCCTCAAACTCCATCGTAATCAAATGGACTTCCTACACAGGGACACCAAGACTACAAGCAGCGCTGGACCTAAACGACTGTGAGGCATGACTCTCTAAACTTCAAACAAGAATACCAAAATACACAGAAAAACGCACACACACACATACATACACACCCTTTAACTACGCCCACCATCCATTTCACCGCCCACAGCCACGCTCACCTTCACGTCCATTCCCTTACCATTAAAATAGGTCCTCGCAGGTCTCCTGCTGAAGGTAAAAGGGGCGTATCCACCCTTAGGAAGCAAGTCCTGTGTCGGCCAGCGAAGCGGCCACATTAACTCCGGCCTGAACTGAGAGTAAACTTGGACTGAGTGTTTAAATTATATAAAAACTTAGTTAGCAGTGTTAATTCATGTGTTTATTAATGTTTTAAATTCTATTTTACTTATTTTAATCATTTGTTTGAATGTGCGTGATGTATTTATTGTTTTGAGTTATGAATTAAAAAAGGCCGAGATAAACCAAAATAAACTATGTCAAAAATCATATATAAAAACTAACTTGTACATAAAAAATACATTATTAGATAACATAACATCTATTTATACACAAAACAAGTATATAGAAGTAAACATATTAATAGTTTTAAGTAAAAAAAATTTCCGAGATGGGAATTGAATCGAACTCAACAATAAGAACATTTAGCCAAATATATTTTTAGGTAAATTATTCACGGTAAACTGAAATTAACTTAGATTAAGAGATCAAACTTTGATTATAACTTATAATAGAAGGTTACACTTGGATTTGAACTGGTATTAGGGAGTTAAATTGGATTTTAACCAAGTTTGCCAGTAAACTATGATAAGTGTTTAAATTATATAAAAACGGAGTTAAGTGTTAATTCATGTGTTTATTAATGTTTTAAATTCTATTTTACTTATTTTAATCATTTGTTTGAATGTGCGTGGTGTATTTATTGTTTTGAGTTATGAATTAGAAAAGGCCGAGATAAACCAATTTAAACTATGTCAAAAATCATATATAAAAACTAACTTGTACATAAAAAAAACATTAGATAACATAAAATCTACTTACACACAAAACAAGTATATAGAAGTAAACATATTAATAGATTTAAGTAAAATTTTGGTCCGAGATGTGAATTGAATCGAACTCAACAATAACAACCAAAACATGAATGGGGGAAGGTGAGGGAGGAGCGTTCGCAGGAGGTAAAGGACTGGGGAGAGAAGGAATAGGGGGAGGTAGGGGAGAGGAGGGAGAGGAGAGATCGGGCATGAGAGGGAGGAGGAGGAGGGGCAGAGGAAGGGGACTGCACCGAAGAACAGGCGGGTTAAGACGAGCGGGGGGGGTGGGGCAGAGGGGGGAGAATGGGGCTGGAGGAGGGGTCGGGAAGGGAGACATCAGAGGAAGGTGGAGGGAGAGAGAAGGAATCGCTCCCTAATAATTCTTCCTCCCTCCTCCTAATAATAATAATAATGATAATGATAAACTATAATTATTTCTTTCTTTATTTAGTCAATACATCATCCATGTTTTTTTTTCATCTAATTAATTACTAATATAATTAATTAATATATTTGCATCAGTTATTTATTTTTTTTTTTTTTAAATATTTCCCAGACACGCAATTAACTATATAATCAAATAATTCCTTTAATGATTAATTATATTCACGCACACGCGCACACACACACACACACACACACACACACACACACACATCATCATATATTTAATCTATATAATAATTGACGAGAATTCCTATTGCATATAAATAATAATAATAATAGTAAATAATAATAATGATAATGATAATATTTACAAGTCTATTAAGCTTACTTTTTTGGGGGGATTATATATAATAATTTTCAGCTAATAGACGATTATATATGTACCGAGGGTCAGTTAAGAAGAGAAAACAAGAATGGTAAAATAATGGTTAACTTTAATGATGAATAAATAAATAAAGTACTCGCTATATCCGTGGTGGTGCTCTTACAAATGCTTATCCACCCTTAGCGACACAAACATAAACATATACCTTAACACCAATATTCCTATTCTATCCTACCTAACTATACGTGAGGGAACTGATGGAAAACGACCAAAATACACTCACGCCACAAATATTGTTTGAGAGTCACTGGGTCCTTCTGGCCGTCGTCCTTGTTTGAGAGGCAACTCCACATGCAGCCTTCGTCAAACCACAACCGAAAGACAGTCTTTTGCTGGTCCTCTCGGCAGCTGTATCCGGGAGGACAATTTACTGTTAGATATCAATAACAATGTTTTTCAAGTGTGGCAAGGCTTTTAGGAACACTGAAGGCTTACCTGTCTGGAGCGGGGTCACGGAACACTAGTGACTGACCTTTTTTTTTTTTTTTTTTTTTTTTTTTTTTTTTTTTTTTTTTGGCCATCAGCCATGGCATTGGCTATTAAGCCATATAAATTAAATTTAGAAGTATTATTTTATTTTATTTATTTTTTATTTGTTTATCAATTTATTTATTTTTTATTTATTTATTTTCTTTTTTTCCCTTTAATTTATTTACATGTTTGTTTGTTTGTTTGTTTGTTTGTTTGATTTATTTATTTATTTATTTATTTATTTATTTATTTATTTTTTTTTTTTTTTTTTTTTTTTTTATAACCATTTTATATTTGTACATAGAAAAAAAACTAAAATAAAAATATATTCATACAATTCCAGTCACGCATCATGCATACACATTCATACTTGGGAGCCTGAACCTAAGGCAAAAACTAAAGTCATTAGTCAGGGAAAGTAGGGGACAAAAATGATACATACATATAATGGGGGAGGATACGTACGAATACGTATTTACAATAAATTTGGGGATAGGTGCATAACATCCACGCTAGACACATAATCATTCATTCAAAACATATTTATAATAAAAGAAAGTGCAGTATATACAAAGTGTGATCAATAAAAAAGAAAAACATTGGAATATACAAGTAAGTCATAACTCTTTGATTAAGTTGGTCTCGGCCAGGAAAATCATCAGGTTATCGACCACATCCGGATGCTGGTCACCCAGAAGGGTGGTCTGCGTCATCGGAAGGCGGCGGGCCTCACAGCAAGCTGCGAGGGACCGTCGCGCCTCCCGATAACGCACACAGTGAAGCAGGATGTGGTCGATAGAGAGGGTAGTGTGACAGGTGATGCATTGGGGTGGGAAGGCGTGGGCGATGTAGGGGAGCATGTGGGTGGGTAGGGTGCAGCCCATCCTGAGGCGTCCGAGGACTACCTCCTGACGCCTTGTGGGGCGGTTGGAGGAAGCCCACTCGCCTAGGATGGGTTTTATTGTGGTAAGATGGAGGTTGTCCCAGTGACTTTGCCACAGGAGGTAAACTGATGATTTTGCAGCCGAGAGACATGACTGCAGATCGCGACGGAGGTTCCACGCTCCCTCGAGCTCTGCAGCGGACCTAGCCAGCATGTCAGCCTGCTCATTCCCGTAAATACGCGAATGACCAGGCACCCAAAACAAAGAGAAAGACTTACGGCGTGAATTTAACTTATTAATGATGTTGCCTTGGATTTCATTGGCATCCGTGCGCCCTAACTCTATCGCCTGAAGGGCTGACATAGAGTCCGTGAAAATGACAATTACGTTATGATTTGAATTTAGTGCATAATCTATGGCTTTATCAATTGCAAAAAGTTCTGAGGAAAAAACCGATGTATGGGAAGGTAGACGGAACCTGAGGGCACATTCACGCGACCAAACACTAGCACCCACACATTCATTCGACTTGGAGCCGTCAGTGTACAGGTGGAGCGTGGGAGGGAGGCTAGCGACGAGAGCCCGGAAGTGATATCCTATCTCCACCTCGGTCATGGCAGGCTTGTGCTTGGGTAGCCATTTTGTAATGGTGTTGGCTTTGGGCTCCCAAGGGGCTGTTGTTGGTAGCACAAGCTGGTCAACACCGTCAAGGTCCACTTCACACTTCTGGCATAAAGTGTGAAGGCGGACAGCTAGTGGACGGTGTCGACCAGTGTGGAGATGGTGGTGCTGCTTAATAACAGTAGCTGCCATGAGACCGAGTGGAGTCTTCCGGGCCGTTGACAGGCCGTATGCCAGTAATAGGCCGTCCCGTCGCATACTTAGTGGTGGTATATTGGCCTCAACCTCCAAACGCCCCACGCGTGTACACCGTAGGGCTCCAAGACACATTCGCAGACATGCATTCTGAAATACATCCAGCCTCCTCAGTGTTGCGTCCGACGCAGACCCATACACCGGTGAGCCATAGTCTAAGTGAGAACGAATTAAGGACTTGTACACCATTAATAAAGATTTTCTGTCTGCTCCCCAAGAAGTACCTGATAGGTATTTTAGGACATTGACTTTTTTATGGCAACGAACTAGTAAATTGTTTATGTGTGTTTTCCAATTGAGTCTGCTGTCAAAATGCAGACCCAAGAACTTAACTGAATTTTGAAACGGTATCGGCTGGCCTTGAAGAGAAATATGCAAAGCGGGAATTTTACGTTGAGTGAAAACTACACCGATACACTTTGGAACAGAAAACTTAAATCCCCACAGAGAGGCCCACTGTTGGACGGAGTCAAGAGCAATTTGAATCCGTCCAGCCGAGAACTGCGCATTTGGCGACGAATGCCATAACGCACAGTCGTCAGCATAGAGCGAGTATTTAAGATTTCTTGGGACAGGAGTTGATGACAGAATATCATTAATCATAACACAAAATAAAGTAGGACTAAGAACACTACCCTGTGGCACCCCATTTTCCTGGACATAAATGTCCGAGAATACGTTACCGGGAAGCTTGACAGAGAAAGTTCTGTCCTGTAAGAAATTATAAACAAAAATGGGCAAGTTACCTCTTAAACCGTGAGCATGGAGCTTCATGAGGATACCGTGTCGCCATGTCATGTCGAAGGCTTTGTGAATGTCCAAGAACACTCCTATCATGAATTCTTTTTTGGCGAACGCCTCTGAAATGCAATGCTCCAGGTGCATTAAATGGTCCATCGTGCTTCGGTATTTACGAAAACCCGATTGTTGACCACTTAACACACCTTTTGCTTCTAAAACAAAAAATAGCCTTTTGTTAATCATGCGTTCCATGACCTTACAGAGACAGCTCGTGAGCGCAATAGGGCGAAACGCACTGGGGTCCGTAAGGCGACCAGTCTTTTTGGGTATTGGGATAACGTGAGCAAAGTGCCAAGATTGGGGGAAGGTGTGAGTGGTCCAGATTCTATTATAAAGGGAGAGTAATTTAGAAAGTGAACTAGGGCCGAGATGTTGGAGCATGCTGTATGATATTTGATCTGGACCAGGACTGGAGCCTTTACAGGATTTCAGGGCAAGGAGGAGTTCATCCGGCGTAAACTCTGAGTTGTAATCAGTGTTTACGCCTCCTGTGGCAAAGTTTGGGACCGTTTGTTCTGCTGCCTCCTTCCGGGGAAGGAAGGCAGGGTGGAACGAGGCGGAGCTACTCGCCTGTTCAAATTGCCGGGCTAAGGTGTTGGCAATAGCTGGGGGGGTGTCTGTAACATCCCCGTTGGTGATGAGTGTGGTTATCGGAGTGGTTGTTTTTTTCCCGCTAAGGACATGGACTGTGTTCCATACCTGTCCTAGCGGGGTTGTACGGCTTACTGATGACGTGAACTCTCTGAAAGAGCCCCTCTTAGCTTGAAGGATGACTTTCCTTGCCTGAGCCCTTGCCTTTTTATAGGCTATGAAATTATCTTGACTGGGCTGCTGGCTGAAATACCTGTATCGCCTATTACGCTCACGAAGTGCTTGTCGGCAATCCGTTGTCCACCATGGAACTCCATGCTTTGTGTGAATTGTAGAAGTTTTCGGAATACATGCCTCAGCGGCGTGTAAAATGGATTGTGTTGCGTTGCTAACCATTGTGTCAGTGTCCTCGCCAGATATATCCATATCGGCGATCACACGGAAGGTTGCCCAATCTGCTTTCTTAAAATTAAATTTAGGTGGAGGAGGGATAGTGGCAACGTCGCGTGCGTAAGAAATGCAGATTGGTAGGTGGTCACTTCCGTGTGCGTCGTCGCTGACCTCCCAAGAGAAGTCAGAGAACATATTTGGCGAGGCCAATGACAAGTCAATGGCAGTCGCGTTACCTGTCCGATCGTCTACACGAGTCGCACAACCATTGTTCAGAAGACAGAGGTTTGTCTGTAGGAGAATGTTAACAATCTGTTCCCCACGTACACTTGACCTCTCACTGCCCCATTGCTGATGATGGGCGTTAAAGTCGCCCAAAACCAGCTTGTTGCCTGGAAGCTGGCGAAATAACGACCTTAAGTCATCATCAGCAATAGGCGTGTTGGGAGGTAAGTAGAGAGAACAGATAGCCAGATACGTGCCATTGAATTTTACTCTGCACGCGACTGCCTCCAGAGTGGTATCCAACGTCACTTCTGTGTGTGGTAGTGTTTTATGTGTGTATACGGCCACGCCGTGACCGTCGTGTCTTCTGTACGCATGGTAGTGTTTTAGTACTGAAGGATCAGAATGATCCTCCAGCATCGTCTCTTGTAGGCAAATAACGGACGGCCTGTGTAAGTTCACTAAAAGTGACAAATATGGAAGTTTATTCCGAATACTTCTACAGTTCCACTGTAAAACGTTGAACGTAATGGTTTAAGAGTTATGGGGGCGGCCGTGTTTCCTAGTTTTTTTGCGCTCGGAGGCGCTAGCCGGGGACCTCTCTCGGCCCTTGCAAGAGGAGATCTGCATCGGTTCATCAATAGTTAACTCCCCGGAGCTGGTCGAGAGGGAGCGAGCGTGAGAGCCCCTCCTCGATGGCGCGGGAGCTGGGATGACATGAGAGGAGGAATTGCGTTCTAATTTTGTGTAATTATATTTAATGTTATCCTTGTCATTCTTTTCTGTCTTCTTAGCTGGAGTGGTAGAGACAGCAGAGGCATATTTAGTATTAGTGGAGGAGGAGGTAGAGGTGGTGGTGGAGGAGGAGGTGGAGGAGGAGGAGGGGGAGGAGGAAGAGGCAGGTGTGGTTGTTTTCATGATAGTAGGTGTTGGAGGAGTAGATGAGGTATTCGTAGAAAGAGAAACAGCTTGGGCAGGTGCAGCCGGCAGAGGTTCAGTCTGAATCGAAACAGACTTCATCACTGGACGCATCTGTACGCTTGCCGCGTATGAAACGCCTGGAGAAGGCGCGACGTGCGCCTCCTTCACTCGCTTCCTCGCGTCAAAGTAAGAGATGCCTTCGACTGCCTTAACGGTACAGACCTCTTTCTCCAGCTTCCAAGCAGGACAATCCCGCGAGAAAGTAGAGTGAGCTTCTGAACAGTTACGACACTTCTCTACCAATGACGAACACTGTTCCGACGAATGACCTTCGCAAGCACACTTACCACAAAAAGAGTGAACCGAACGACAAGCATTTCCGTGGTGACCATAGAGTTGACATTTAAAGCACCGAAGAGGGTTTGGAATATAGGGACGAACGGGAACCCGCTCGTATCCTACATCCACTCTATCAGGCAACTTGGCAACAGCAAAAGTTAGAGTAACTGAAGCAGTGTTCCTTCTCGCGCCGTCAACGAATTTAGTTATTTTACGAGCCCCAATGACGCCCTGATCATACATGTTATCAACGATTTCGTCTTCCGTCATATCCACAAAATCGCGATGGGAGGCAACCCCCCGACACGAGTTCATGGATACTGGGATCGAAGCTTCAATCTCAATATCATGCATGCGTTGTAGCTTCATTAGGGAACTGACTTGTTTTGAGTTAAATGTTTCAATTAATAAATCTCCGCTTGCAAGTTTTTTGACATTGGCAACAGTACCAATGTTTACATCAATAACTTTTTTAATTATAAATGAATTTACAGTAGAAAGGCGGGTCTGGGTCTTAGATTTCAGTGTCACATATCTAGCTTGGTCATAGGAGATGGGCCGTGTGTTCGTTAGGGGTGGTCGGTCAGGACCCTCCCTCCCCCTGGAGGGGGGAGGGGGGGAGGCGGCCTCAGCCATGGGGTACACCCCCCTCCTGCAGGAGGGGAGCGGGACACAAGCGGGAAGACACCAGGGAGGAGTTTCCTAGAGTCAGATTGTCTTGCCAAACCACTCTAGGGGGGCCGATCGGTGTTAATTCACCCCAAAAGCACGCTCACTGAGGCGGACACTCCGTAGGTGATAGAGGAAGGACAATCTGACCACCTGACAACAGACACTTACTGTTGTCACTAAGGTGAGGACAATGAAGTAGCAAAACTCAGTACATGGGTAGAGGGACACCTATATTTATGTAGCTAACCTAGACCTGAGGGGCCGTCAAAATATTTTAACACCCGAAGGTGAAAGACATAAGCAGCAGGACGACAAGTACACAGTACCGTGTCTGGGCTCAGTCTGACTGACCTTCCTTTTTTTTTTTTTTTTTTTTTTTTTTTTTTTTTTTTGGCCATCAGCCATGGCATTGGCTATTAGGCCATATAAATTAAATTTTGAAGTATTATTTTATTTTATTTATTTTTTATTTGTTTATCAATTTATTTATTTTTTATTTATTTATTTACTTTTTTTCCCTTTAATTTATTTACATGTTTGTTTGTTTGTTTGTTTGTTTGTTTGATTTTTTTATTTATTTATCTATTTATTTATTTTTTTTTTTTTTTTTATCCATTTTATATTTGTACATAGAAAAAAACTAAAATAAAAATATATTCATACAATTCCAGTCACGCATCATGCATACACATTCATACTTGGGAGCCTGAACCTAAGGCAAAAACTAAAGTCATTAGTCAGGGAAAGTAGGGGACAAAAATGATACATACATATAATGGGGGAGGATACGTACGAATACGTATTTACAATAAATTTGGGGATAGGTGCATAACATCCACGCTAGACACACAATCATTCATTCAAAACATATTTATAATAAAAGAAAGTGCAGTATATACAAAGTGTGATCAATAAAAAAGAAAAACATTGGAATATACAAGTAAGTCATAACTCTTTGATTAAGTTGGTCTCGGCCAGGAAAATCATCAGGTTATCGACCACATCCGGATGCTGGTCACCCAGAAGGGTGGTCTGCGTCATCGGAAGGCGGCGGGCCTCACAGCAAGCTGCGAGGGACCGTCGCGCCTCCCGATAACGCACACAGTGAAGCAGGATGTGGTCGATAGAGAGGGTAGTGTGACAGGTGATGCATTGGGGTGGGAAGGCGTGGGCGATGTAGGGGAGCATGTGGGTGGGTAGGGTGCAGCCCATCCTGAGGCGTCCGAGGACTACCTCCTGACGCCTTGTGGGGCGGTTGGAGGAAGCCCACTCGCCTAGGATGGGTTTTATTGTGGTAAGATGGAGGTTGTCCCAGTGACTTTGCCACAGGAGGTAAACTGATGATTTTGCAGCCGAGAGACATGACTGCAGATCGCGACGGAGGTTCCACGCTCCCTCGAGCTCTGCAGCGGACCTAGCCAGCATGTCAGCCTGCTCATTCCCGTAAATACGCGAATGACCAGGCACCCAAAACAAAGAGAAAGACTTACGACGTGAATTTAACTTATTAATTATGTTGCCTTGGATTTCATTGGCATCCGTGCGCCCTGACTCTATCGCCTGAAGGGCTGACATAGAGTCCGTGAAAATGACAATTACGTTATGATTTGAATTTAGTGCATAATCTATGGCTTTATCAATTGCAAAAAGTTCTGAGGAAAAAACCGATGTATGGGAAGGTAGACGGAACCTGAGGGCACATTCACGCGACCAAACACTAGCACCCACACATTCATTCGACTTGGAGCCGTCAGTGTACAGGTGGAGCGTGGGAGGGAGGCTAGCGACGAGAGCCCGGAAGTGATATCCTATCTCCACCTCGGTCATGGCAGGCTTGTGCTTGGGTAGCCATTTTGTAATGGTGTTGGCTTTGGGCTCCCAAGGGGCTGTTGTTGGTAGCACAAGCTGGTCAACACCGTCAAGGTCCACTTCACACTTCTGGCATAAAGTGTGAAGGCGGACAGCTAGTGGACGGTGTCGACCAGTGTGGAGATGGTGGTGCTGCTTAATAACAGTAGCTGCCATGAGACCGAGTGGAGTCTTCCGGGCCGTTGACAGGCCGTATGCCAGTAATAGGCCGTCCCGTCGCATACTTAGTGGTGGTATATTGGCCTCAACCTCCAAACGCCCCACGCGTGTACACCGTAGGGCTCCAAGACACATTCGCAGACATGCATTCTGAAATACATCCAGCCTCCTCAGTGTTGCGTCCGACGCTGACCCATACACCGGTGAGCCATAGTCTAAGTGAGAACGAATTAAGGACTTGTACACCATTAATAAAGATTTTCTGTCTGCTCCCCAAGAAGTACCTGATAGGTATTTTAGGACATTGACTTTTTTATGGCAACGAACTAGTAAATTGTTTATGTGTGTTTTCCAATTGAGTCTGCTGTCAAAATGCAGACCCAAGAACTTAACTGAATTTTGAAACGGTATCGGCTGGCCTTGAAGAGAAATATGCAAAGCGGGAATTTTACGTTGAGTGAAAACTACACCGATACACTTTGGAACAGAAAACTTAAATCCCCACAGAGAGGCCCACTGTTGGACGGAGTCAAGAGCAATTTGAATCCGTCCAGCCGAGAACTGCGCATTTGGCGACGAATGCCATAACGCACAGTCGTCAGCATAGAGCGAGTATTTAAGATTTCTTGGGACAGGAGTTGATGACAGAATATCATTAATCATAACACAAAATAAAGTAGGACTAAGAACACTACCCTGTGGCACCCCATTTTCCTGGACATAAATGTCCGAGAATACGTTACCGGGAAGCTTGACAGAGAAAGTTCTGTCCTGTAAGAAATTATAAACAAAAATGGGCAAGTTACCTCTTAAACCGTGAGCATGGAGTTTCATGAGGATACCGTGTCGCCATGTCATGTCGAAGGCTTTGTGAATGTCCAAGAACACTCCTATCATGAATTCTTTTTTGGCGAAAGCCTCTGAAATGCAATGCTCCAGGTGCATTAAATGGTCCATCGTGCTTCGGTATTTACGAAAACCCGATTGTTGACCACTTAACACACCTTTTGCTTCTAAAACAAAAAATAGCCTTTTGTTAATCATGCGTTCCATGACCTTACAGAGACAGCTCGTGAGCGCAATAGGGCGAAACGCACTGGGGTCCGTAAGGCGACCAGTCTTTTTGGGTATTGGGATAACGTGAGCAAAGTGCCAAGATTGGGGGAAGGTGTGAGTGGTCCAGATTCTATTATAAAGGGAGAGTAATTTAGAAAGTGAACTAGGGCCGAGATGTTGGAGCATGCTGTATGATATTTGATCTGGACCAGGACTGGAGCCTTTACAGGATTTCAGGGCAAGGAGGAGTTCATCCGGCGTAAACTCTGAGTTGTAATCAGTGTTTACGCCTCCTGTGGCAAAGTTTGGGACTGTTTGTTCTGCTGCCTCCTTCCGGGGAAGGAAGGCAGGGTGGAACGAGGCGGAGCTACTCGCCTGTTCAAATTGCCGGGCTAAGGTGTTGGCAATAGCTGGGGGGGTGTCTGTAACATCCCCGTTGGTGATGAGTGTGGTTATCGGAGTGGTTGTTTTTTTCCCGCTAAGGACATGGACTGTGTTCCATACCTGTCCTAGCGGGGTTGTACGGCTTACTGATGACGTGAACTCTCTGAAAGAGCCCCTCTTAGCTTGAAGGATGACTTTCCTTGCCTGAGCCCTTGCCTTTTTATAGGCTATGAAATTATCTTGACTGGGCTGCTGGCTGAAATACCTGTATCGCCTATTACGCTCACGAAGTGCTTGTCGGCAATCCGTTGTCCACCATGGAACTCCATGCTTTGTGTGAATTGTAGAAGTTTTCGGAATACATGCCTCAGCGGCGTGTAAAATGGATTGTGTTGCGTTGCTAACCATTGTGTCAGTGTCCTCGCCAGATATATCCATATCGGCGATCACACGGAAGGTTGCCCAATCTGCTTTCTTAAAATTAAATTTTGGTGGAGGAGGGATAGTGGCAACGTCGCGTGCGTAAGAAATGCAGATTGGTAGGTGGTCACTTCCGTGTGCGTCGTCGCTGACCTCCCAAGAGAAGTCAGAGAACATATTTGGCGAGGCCAATGACAAGTCAATGGCAGTCGCGTTACCTGTCCGATCGTCTACACGAGTCGCACAACCATTGTTCAGAAGACAGAGGTTTGTCTGTAGGAGAATGTTAACAATCTGTTCCCCACGTACACTTGACCTCTCACTGCCCCATTGCTGATGATGGGCGTTAAAGTCGCCCAAAACCAGCTTGTTGCCTGGAAGCTGGCGAAATAACGACCTTAAGTCATCATCAGCAATAGGCGTATTGGGAGGTAAGTAGAGAGAACAGATAGCCAGATACGTGCCATTGAATTTTACTCTGCACGCGACTGCCTCCAGAGTGGTATCCAACGTCACTTCTGTGTGTGGTAGTGTTTTATGTGTGTATACGGCCACGCCGTGACCGTCGTGTCTTCTGTACGCATGGTAGTGTTTTAGTACTGAAGGATCAGGATGATCCTCCAGCATCGTCTCTTGTAGGCAAATAACGGACGGCCTGTGTAAGTTCACTAAAAGTGACAAATATGGAAGTTTATTCCGAATACTTCTACAGTTCCACTGTAAAACGTTGAACGTAATGGTTTAAGAGTTATGGGGGCGGCCGTGTTTCCTAGTTTTTTTGCGCTCGGAGGCGCTAGCCGGGGACCTCTCTCGGCCCTTGCAAGAGGAGATCTGCATCGGTTCATCAATAGTTAACTCCCCGGAGCTGGTCGAGAGGGAGCGAGCGTGAGAGCCCCTCCTCGATGGCGCGGGAGCTGGGATGACATGAGAGGAGGAATTGCGTTCTAATTTTGTGTAATTATATTTAATGTTATCCTTGTCATTCTTTTCTGTCTTCTTAGCTGGAGTGGTAGAGACAGCAGAGGCATATTTGGTATTAGTGGAGGAGGAGGAGGAGGAGGAGGAGGTAGAGGTGGTGGTGGAGGAGGAGGTGGAGGAGGAGGAGGGGGAGGAGGAAGAGGCAGGTGTGGTTGTTTTCATGATAGTAGGTGTTGGAGGAGTAGATGAGGTATTCGTAGAAAGAGAAACAGCTTGGGCAGGTGCAGCCGGCAGAGGTTCAGTCTGAATCGAAACAGACTTCATCACTGGACGCATCTGTACGCTTGCCGCGTATGAAACGCCTGGAGAAGGCGCGACGTGCGCCTCCTTCACTCGCTTCCTCGCGTCAAAGTACGAGATGCCTTCGACTGCCTTAACGGTACAGACCTCTTTCTCCAGCTTCCAAGCAGGACAATCCCGCGAGAAAGTAGAGTGAGCTTCTGAACAGTTACGACACTTCTCTACCAATGACGAACACTGTTCCGACGAATGACCTTCGCAAGCACACTTACCACAAAAAGAGTGAACCGAACGACAAGCATTTCCGTGGTGACCATAGAGTTGACATTTAAAGCACCGAAGAGGGTTTGGAATATAGGGACGAACGGGAACCCGCTCGTATCCTACATCCACTCTATCAGGCAACTTGGCAACAGCAAAAGTTAGAGTAACTGAAGCAGTGTTCCTTCTCGCGCCGTCAACGAATTTAGTTATTTTACGAGCCCCAATGACGCCCTGATCATACATGTTATCAACGATTTCGTCTTCCGTCATATCCACAAAATCGCGATGGGAGGCAACCCCCCGACACGAGTTCATGGATACTGGGATCGAAGCTTCAATCTCAATATCATGCATGCGTTGTAGCTTCATTAGGGAACTGACTTGTTTTGAGTTAAATGTTTCAATTAATAAATCTCCGCTTGCAAGTTTTTTGACATTGGCAACAGTACCAATGTTTACATCAATAACTTTTTTAATTATAAATGAATTTACAGTAGAAAGGCGGGTCTGGGTCTTAGATTTCAGTGTCACATATCTAGCTTGGTCATAGGAGATGGGCCGTGTGTTCGTTAGGGGTGGTCGGTCAGGACCCTCCCTCCCCCTGGAGGGGGGAGGGGGGGAGGCGGCCTCAGCCATGGGGTACACCCCCCTCCTGCAGGAGGGGAGCGGGACACAAGCGGGAAGACACCAGGGAGGAGTTTCCTAGAGTCAGATTGTCTTGCCAAACCACTCTAGGGGGGCCGATCGGTGTTAATTCACCCCAAAAGCACGCTCACTGAGGCGGACACTCCGTAGGTGAGAGAGGAAGGACAATCTGACCACCTGACAACAGACACTTACTGTTGTCACTAAGGTGAGGACAATGAAGTAGCAAAACTCAGTACATGGGTAGAGGGACACCTATATTTATGTAGCTAACCTAGACCTGAGGGGCCGTCAAAATATTTTAACACCCGAAGGTGAAAGACATAAGCAGCAGGACGACAAGTACACAGTACCGTGTCTGGGCTCAGTCTCCCTGACTTTTTTTTTTTTTTTTTTTTTTTTTTTTTTTTTTTTTGGCCATCAGCCATGGCATTGGCTATTAGGCCATATAAATTAAATTTTGAACTTTTTTTTTTATTTATTTTATTTTATTTATTTTTTATTTGTTTATCAATTTATTTATTTTTTATTTATTTATTTTCTTTTTTTCCCTTTAATTTATTTACATGTTTGTTTGTTTGTTTGATTTTTTTATTTATTTATTTATTTTATTTTATTTTATTTTATTTTTTTTTTTTTTATCCATTTTATATTTGTACATAGAAAAAAACTAAAATAAAAATATATTCATACAATTCCAGTCACGCATCATGCATACACATTCATACTTGGGAGCCTGAACCTAAGGCAAAAACTAAAGTCATTAGTCAGGGAAAGTAGGGGACAAAAATGATACATACATATAATGGGGGAGGATACGTACGAATACGTATTTTCAATAAATTTGGGGATAAATGCATAACATCCACGCTAGACACATAATCATTCATTCAAAACATATTTATAATAAAAGAAAGTGCAGTATATACAAAGTGCCATCAATAACAAAGAAAAACATTGAAATATACAAGTAAGTCATAACTCTTTGATTAAGTTGGTCTCGGCCAGGAAAATCATCAGGTTATCGACCACATCCAGATGCTGGTCACCCAGAAGGGTGGTCTGCGTCATCGGAAGGCGGCGGGCCTCACAGCAAGCTGCGAGGGACCGTCGCGCCTCCCGATAACGCACACAGTGAAGCAGGATGTGGTCGATAGAGAGGGTAGTGTGACAGGTGATGCATTGGGGTGGGAAGGCGTGGGCGATGTAGGGGAGCATGTGGGTGGGTAGGGTGCAGCCCATCCTGAGGCGTCCGAGGACTACCTCCTGACGCCTTGTGGGGCGGTTGGAGGAAGCCCACTCGCCTAGGATGGGTTTTACTGTGGGAAGATGGAGGTTTTCCCAGTGACTTTGCCACAGGAGGTAAACTGATGATTTTGCAGCCGAGAGACATGACTGCAGATCGCGACGGAGGTTCCACGCTCCCTCGAGCTCTGCAGCGGACCTAGCCAGCATGTCAGCCTGCTCATTCCCGTAAATACGCGAATGACCAGGCACCCAAAACAAAGAGAAAGACTTACGGCGTGAATTTAACTTATTAATGATGTTGCCTTGGATTTCATTGGCATCCGTGCGCCCTGACTCTATCGCCTGAAGGGCTGACATAGAGTCCGTGAAAATGACAATTACGTTATGATTTGAATTTAGTGCATAATCTATGGCTTTATCAATTGCAAAAAGTTCTGAGGAAAAAACCGATGTATGGGAAGGTAGACGGAACCTGAGGGCACATTCACGCGACCAAACACTAGCACCCACACATTCAAACGACTTGGAGCCGTCAGTGTACAGGTGGAGCGTGGGAGGGAGGCTAGCGACGAGAGCCCGGAAGTGATATCCTATCTCCACCTCGGTCATGGCAGGCTTGTGCTTGGGTAGCCATTTTGTAATGGTGTTGGCTTTGGGCTCCCAAGGGGCTGTTGTTGGTAGCACAAGCTGGTCAACACCGTCAAGGTCCACTTCACACTTCTGGCATAAAGTGTGAAGGCGGACAGCTAGTGGACGGTGTCGACCAGTGTGGAGATGGTGGTGCTGCTTAATAACAGTAGCTGCCATGAGACCGAGTGGAGTCTTCCGGGCCGTTGACAGGCCGTATGCCAGTAATAGGCCGTCCCGTCGCATACTTAGTGGTGGTATATTGGCCTCAACCTCCAAACGCCCCACGCGTGTACACCGTAGGGCTCCAAGACACATTCGCAGACATGCATTCTGAAATACATCCAGCCTCCTCAGTGTTGCGTCCGACGCTGACCCATACACCGGTGAGCCATAGTCTAAGTGAGAACGAATTAAGGACTTGTACACCATTAATAAAGATTTTCTGTCTGCTCCCCAAGAAGTACCTGATAGGTATTTTAGGACATTGACTTTTTTATGGCAACGAACTAGTAAATTGTTTATGTGTGTTTTCCAATTGAGTCTGCTGTCAAAATGCAGACCCAAGAACTTAACTGAATTTTGAAACGGTATCGGCTGGCCTTGAAGAGAAATATGCAAAGCAGGAATTTTACGTTGAGTGAAAACTACACCGATACACTTTGGAACAGAAAACTTAAATCCCCACAGAGAGGCCCACTGTTGGACGGAGTCAAGAGCAATTTGAATCCGTCCAGCCGAGAACTGCGCATTTGGCGACGAATGCCATAACGCACAGTCGTCAGCATAGAGCGAGTATTTAAGATTTCTTGGGACAGGAGTTGATGACAGAATATCATTAATCATAACACAAAATAATGTAGGACTAAGAACACTACCCTGTGGCACCCCATTTTCCTGGACATAAATGTCCGAGAATACGTTACCGGGAAGCTTGACAGAGAAAGTTCTGTCCTGTAAGAAATTATAAACAAAAATGGGCAAGTTACCTCTTAAACCGTGAGCATGGAGTTTCATGAGGATACCGTGTCGCCATGTCATGTCGAAGGCTTTGTGAATGTCCAAGAACACTCCTATCATGAATTCTTTTTTGGCGAAAGCCTCTGAAATGCAATGCTCCAGGTGCATTAAATGGTCCATCGTGCTTCGGTATTTACGAAAACCCGATTGTTGACCACTTAACACACCTTTTGCTTCTAAAACAAAAAATAGCCTTTTGTTAATCATGCGTTCCATGACCTTACAGAGACAGCTCGTGAGCGCAATAGGGCGAAACGCACTGGGGTCCGTAAGGCGACCAGTCTTTTTGGGTATTGGGATAACGTGAGCAAAGTGCCAAGATTGGGGGAAGGTGTGAGTGGTCCAGATTCTATTATAAAGGGAGAGTAATTTAGAAAGTGAACTAGGGCCGAGATGTTGGAGCATGCTGTATGATATTTGATCTGGACCAGGACTGGAGCCTTTACAGGATTTCAGGGCAAGGAGGAGTTCATCCGGCGTAAACTCTGAGTTGTAATCAGTGTTTACGCCTCCTGTGGCAAAGTTTGGGACTGTTTGTTCTGCTGCCTCCTTCCGGGGAAGGAAGGCAGGGTGGAACGAGGCGGAGCTACTCGCCTGTTCAAATTGCCGGGCTAAGGTGTTGGCAATAGCTGGGGGGGTGTCTGTAACATCCCCGTTGGTGATGAGTGTGGTTATCGGAGTGGTTGTTTTTTTCCCGCTAAGGACATGGACTGTGTTCCATACCTGTCCTAGCGGGGTTGTACGGCTTACTGATGACGTGAACTCTCTGAAAGAGCCCCTCTTAGCTTGAAGGATGACTTTCCTTGCCTGAGCCCTTGCCTTTTTATAGGCTATGAAATTATCTTGACTGGGCTGCTGGCTGAAATACCTGTATCGCCTATTACGCTCACGAAGTGCTTGTCGGCAATCCGTTGTCCACCATGGAACTCCATGCTTTGTGTGAATTGTAGAAGTTTTCGGAATACATGCCTCAGCGGCGTGTAAAATGGATTGTGTTGCGTTGCTAACCATTGTGTCAGTGTCCTCGCCAGATATATCCATATCGGCGATCACACGGAAGGTTGCCCAATCTGCTTTCTTAAAATTAAATTTTGGTGGAGGAGGGATAGTGGCAACGTCGCGTGCGTAAGAAATGCAGATTGGTAGGTGGTCACTTCCGTGTGCGTCGTCGCTGACCTCCCAAGAGAAGTCAGAGAACATATTTGGCGAGGCCAATGACAAGTCAATGGCAGTCGCGTTACCTGTCCGATCGTCTACACGAGTCGCACAACCATTGTTCAGAAGACAGAGGTTTGTCTGTAGGAGAATGTTAACAATCTGTTCCCCACGTACACTTGACCTCTCACTGCCCCATTGCTGATGATGGGCGTTAAAGTCGCCCAAAACCAGCTTGTTGCCTGGAAGCTGGCGAAATAACGACCTTAAGTCATCATCAGCAATAGGCGTATTGGGAGGTAAGTAGAGAGAACAGATAGCCAGATACGTGCCATTGAATTTTACTCTGCACGCGACTGCCTCCAGAGTGGTATCCAACGTCACTTCTGTGTGTGGTAGTGTTTTATGTGTGTATACGGCCACGCCGTGACCGTCGTGTCTTCTGTACGCATGGTAGTGTTTTAGTACTGAAGGATCAGGATGATCCTCCAGCATCGTCTCTTGTAGGCAAATAACGGACGGCCTGTGTAAGTTCACTAAAAGTGACAAATATGGAAGTTTATTCCGAATACTTCTACAGTTCCACTGTAAAACGTTGAACGTAATGGTTTAAGAGTTATGGGGGCGGCCGTGTTTCCTAGTTTTTTTGCGCTCGGAGGCGCTAGCCGGGGACCTCTCTCGGCCCTTGCAAGAGGAGATCTGCATCGGTTCATCAATAGTTAACTCCCCGGAGCTGGTCGAGAGGGAGCGAGCGTGAGAGCCCCTCCTCGATGGCGCGGGAGCTGGGATGACATGAGAGGAGGAATTGCGTTCTAATTTTGTGTAATTATATTTAATGTTATCCTTGTCATTCTTTTCTGTCTTCTTAGCTGGAGTGGTAGAGACAGCAGAGGCATATTTGGTATTAGTGGAGGAGGAGGAGGAGGAGGAGGAGGTAGAGGTGGTGGTGGAGGAGGAGGTGGAGGAGGAGGAGGGGGAGGAGGAAGAGGCAGGTGTGGTTGTTTTCATGATAGTAGGTGTTGGAGGAGTAGATGAGGTATTCGTAGAAAGAGAAACAGCTTGGGCAGGTGCAGCCGGCAGAGGTTCAGTCTGAATCGAAACAGACTTCATCACTGGACGCATCTGTACGCTTGCCGCGTATGAAACGCCTGGAGAAGGCGCGACGTGCGCCTCCTTCACTCGCTTCCTCGCGTCAAAGTACGAGATGCCTTCGACTGCCTTAACGGTACAGACCTCTTTCTCCAGCTTCCAAGCAGGACAATCCCGCGAGAAAGTAGAGTGAGCTTCTGAACAGTTACGACACTTCTCTACCAATGACGAACACTGTTCCGACGAATGACCTTCGCAAGCACACTTACCACAAAAAGAGTGAACCGAACGACAAGCATTTCCGTGGTGACCATAGAGTTGACATTTAAAGCACCGAAGAGGGTTTGGAATATAGGGACGAACGGGAACCCGCTCGTATCCTACATCCACTCTATCAGGCAACTTGGCAACAGCAAAAGTTAGAGTAACTGAAGCAGTGTTCCTTCTCGCGCCGTCAACGAATTTAGTTATTTTACGAGCCCCAATGACGCCCTGATCATACATGTTATCAACGATTTCGTCTTCCGTCATATCCACAAAATCGCGATGGGAGGCAACCCCCCGACACGAGTTCATGGATACTGGGATCGAAGCTTCAATCTCAATATCATGCATGCGTTGTAGCTTCATTAGGGAACTGACTTGTTTTGAGTTAAATGTTTCAATTAATAAATCTCCGCTTGCAAGTTTTTTGACATTGGCAACAGTACCAATGTTTACATCAATAACTTTTTTAATTATAAATGAATTTACAGTAGAAAGGCGGGTCTGGGTCTTAGATTTCAGTGTCACATATCTAGCTTGGTCATAGGAGATGGGCCGTGTGTTCGTTAGGGGTGGTCGGTCAGGACCCTCCCTCCCCCTGGAGGGGGGAGGGGGGGAGGCGGCCTCAGCCATGGGGTACACCCCCCTCCTGCAGGAGGGGAGCGGGACACAAGCGGGAAGACACCAGGGAGGAGTTTCCTAGAGTCAGATTGTCTTGCCAAACCACTCTAGGGGGGCCGATCGGTGTTAATTCACCCCAAAAGCACGCTCACTGAGGCGGACACTCCGTAGGTGAGAGAGGAAGGACAATCTGACCACCTGACAACAGACACTTACTGTTGTCACTAAGGTGAGGACAATGAAGTAGCAAAACTCAGTACATGGGTAGAGGGACACCTATATTTATGTAGCTAACCTAGACCTGAGGGGCCGTCAAAATATTTTAACACCCGAAGGTGAAAGACATAAGCAGCAGGACGACAAGTACACAGTACCGTGTCTGGGCTCAGTCTCCCTGACTTTTTTTTTTTTTTTTTTTTTTTTTTTTTTTTTTTTTGGCCATCAGCCATGGCATTGGCTATTAGGCCATATAAATTAAATTTTGAACTTTTTTTTTTATTTATTTTATTTTATTTATTTTTTATTTGTTTATCAATTTATTTATTTTTTATTTATTTATTTTCTTTTTTTCCCTTTAATTTATTTACATGTTTGTTTGTTTGTTTGATTTTTTTATTTATTTATTTATTTTATTTTATTTTATTTTATTTTTTTTTTTTTTATCCATTTTATATTTGTACATAGAAAAAAACTAAAATAAAAATATATTCATACAATTCCAGTCACGCATCATGCATACACATTCATACTTGGGAGCCTGAACCTAAGGCAAAAACTAAAGTCATTAGTCAGGGAAAGTAGGGGACAAAAATGATACATACATATAATGGGGGAGGATACGTACGAATACGTATTTTCAATAAATTTGGGGATAAATGCATAACATCCACGCTAGACACATAATCATTCATTCAAAACATATTTATAATAAAAGAAAGTGCAGTATATACAAAGTGCCATCAATAACAAAGAAAAACATTGAAATATACAAGTAAGTCATAACTCTTTGATTAAGTTGGTCTCGGCCAGGAAAATCATCAGGTTATCGACCACATCCAGATGCTGGTCACCCAGAAGGGTGGTCTGCGTCATCGGAAGGCGGCGGGCCTCACAGCAAGCTGCGAGGGACCGTCGCGCCTCCCGATAACGCACACAGTGAAGCAGGATGTGGTCGATAGAGAGGGTAGTGTGACAGGTGATGCATTGGGGTGGGAAGGCGTGGGCGATGTAGGGGAGCATGTGGGTGGGTAGGGTGCAGCCCATCCTGAGGCGTCCGAGGACTACCTCCTGACGCCTTGTGGGGCGGTTGGAGGAAGCCCACTCGCCTAGGATGGGTTTTACTGTGGGAAGATGGAGGTTTTCCCAGTGACTTTGCCACAGGAGGTAAACTGATGATTTTGCAGCCGAGAGACATGACTGCAGATCGCGACGGAGGTTCCACGCTCCCTCGAGCTCTGCAGCGGACCTAGCCAGCATGTCAGCCTGCTCATTCCCGTAAATACGCGAATGACCAGGCACCCAAAACAAAGAGAAAGACTTACGGCGTGAATTTAACTTATTAATGATGTTGCCTTGGATTTCATTGGCATCCGTGCGCCCTGACTCTATCGCCTGAAGGGCTGACATAGAGTCCGTGAAAATGACAATTACGTTATGATTTGAATTTAGTGCATAATCTATGGCTTTATCAATTGCAAAAAGTTCTGAGGAAAAAACCGATGTATGGGAAGGTAGACGGAACCTGAGGGCACATTCACGCGACCAAACACTAGCACCCACACATTCAAACGACTTGGAGCCGTCAGTGTACAGGTGGAGCGTGGGAGGGAGGCTAGCGACGAGAGCCCGGAAGTGATATCCTATCTCCACCTCGGTCATGGCAGGCTTGTGCTTGGGTAGCCATTTTGTAATGGTGTTGGCTTTGGGCTCCCAAGGGGCTGTTGTTGGTAGCACAAGCTGGTCAACACCGTCAAGGTCCACTTCACACTTCTGGCATAAAGTGTGAAGGCGGACAGCTAGTGGACGGTGTCGACCAGTGTGGAGATGGTGGTGCTGCTTAATAACAGTAGCTGCCATGAGACCGAGTGGAGTCTTCCGGGCCGTTGACAGGCCGTATGCCAGTAATAGGCCGTCCCGTCGCATACTTAGTGGTGGTATATTGGCCTCAACCTCCAAACGCCCCACGCGTGTACACCGTAGGGCTCCAAGACACATTCGCAGACATGCATTCTGAAATACATCCAGCCTCCTCAGTGTTGCGTCCGACGCTGACCCATACACCGGTGAGCCATAGTCTAAGTGAGAACGAATTAAGGACTTGTACACCATTAATAAAGATTTTCTGTCTGCTCCCCAAGAAGTACCTGATAGGTATTTTAGGACATTGACTTTTTTATGGCAACGAACTAGTAAATTGTTTATGTGTGTTTTCCAATTGAGTCTGCTGTCAAAATGCAGACCCAAGAACTTAACTGAATTTTGAAACGGTATCGGCTGGCCTTGAAGAGAAATATGCAAAGCAGGAATTTTACGTTGAGTGAAAACTACACCGATACACTTTGGAACAGAAAACTTAAATCCCCACAGAGAGGCCCACTGTTGGACGGAGTCAAGAGCAATTTGAATCCGTCCAGCCGAGAACTGCGCATTTGGCGACGAATGCCATAACGCACAGTCGTCAGCATAGAGCGAGTATTTAAGATTTCTTGGGACAGGAGTTGATGACAGAATATCATTAATCATAACACAAAATAATGTAGGACTAAGAACACTACCCTGTGGCACCCCATTTTCCTGGACATAAATGTCCGAGAATACGTTACCGGGAAGCTTGACAGAGAAAGTTCTGTCCTGTAAGAAATTATAAACAAAAATGGGCAAGTTACCTCTTAAACCGTGAGCATGGAGTTTCATGAGGATACCGTGTCGCCATGTCATGTCGAAGGCTTTGTGAATGTCCAAGAACACTCCTATCATGAATTCTTTTTTGGCGAAAGCCTCTGAAATGCAATGCTCCAGGTGCATTAAATGGTCCATCGTGCTTCGGTATTTACGAAAACCCGATTGTTGACCACTTAACACACCTTTTGCTTCTAAAACAAAAAATAGCCTTTTGTTAATCATGCGTTCCATGACCTTACAGAGACAGCTCGTGAGCGCAATAGGGCGAAACGCACTGGGGTCCGTAAGGCGACCAGTCTTTTTGGGTATTGGGATAACGTGAGCAAAGTGCCAAGATTGGGGGAAGGTGTGAGTGGTCCAGATTCTATTATAAAGGGAGAGTAATTTAGAAAGTGAACTAGGGCCGAGATGTTGGAGCATGCTGTATGATATTTGATCTGGACCAGGACTGGAGCCTTTACAGGATTTCAGGGCAAGGAGGAGTTCATCCGGCGTAAACTCTGAGTTGTAATCAGTGTTTACGCCTCCTGTGGCAAAGTTTGGGACTGTTTGTTCTGCTGCCTCCTTCCGGGGAAGGAAGGCAGGGTGGAACGAGGCGGAGCTACTCGCCTGTTCAAATTGCCGGGCTAAGGTGTTGGCAATAGCTGGGGGGGTGTCTGTAACATCCCCGTTGGTGATGAGTGTGGTTATCGGAGTGGTTGTTTTTTTCCCGCTAAGGACATGGACTGTGTTCCATACCTGTCCTAGCGGGGTTGTACGGCTTACTGATGACGTGAACTCTCTGAAAGAGCCCCTCTTAGCTTGAAGGATGACTTTCCTTGCCTGAGCCCTTGCCTTTTTATAGGCTATGAAATTATCTTGACTGGGCTGCTGGCTGAAATACCTGTATCGCCTATTACGCTCACGAAGTGCTTGTCGGCAATCCGTTGTCCACCATGGAACTCCATGCTTTGTGTGAATTGTAGAAGTTTTCGGAATACATGCCTCAGCGGCGTGTAAAATGGATTGTGTTGCGTTGCTAACCATTGTGTCAGTGTCCTCGCCAGATATATCCATATCGGCGATCACACGGAAGGTTGCCCAATCTGCTTTCTTAAAATTAAATTTTGGTGGAGGAGGGATAGTGGCAACGTCGCGTGCGTAAGAAATGCAGATTGGTAGGTGGTCACTTCCGTGTGCGTCGTCGCTGACCTCCCAAGAGAAGTCAGAGAACATATTTGGCGAGGCCAATGACAAGTCAATGGCAGTCGCGTTACCTGTCCGATCGTCTACACGAGTCGCACAACCATTGTTCAGAAGACAGAGGTTTGTCTGTAGGAGAATGTTAACAATCTGTTCCCCACGTACACTTGACCTCTCACTGCCCCATTGCTGATGATGGGCGTTAAAGTCGCCCAAAACCAGCTTGTTGCCTGGAAGCTGGCGAAATAACGACCTTAAGTCATCATCAGCAATAGGCGTATTGGGAGGTAAGTAGAGAGAACAGATAGCCAGATACGTGCCATTGAATTTTACTCTGCACGCGACTGCCTCCAGAGTGGTATCCAACGTCACTTCTGTGTGTGGTAGTGTTTTATGTGTGTATACGGCCACGCCGTGACCGTCGTGTCTTCTGTACGCATGGTAGTGTTTTAGTACTGAAGGATCAGGATGATCCTCCAGCATCGTCTCTTGTAGGCAAATAACGGACGGCCTGTGTAAGTTCACTAAAAGTGACAAATATGGAAGTTTATTCCGAATACTTCTACAGTTCCACTGTAAAACGTTGAACGTAATGGTTTAAGAGTTATGGGGGCGGCCGTGTTTCCTAGTTTTTTTGCGCTCGGAGGCGCTAGCCGGGGACCTCTCTCGGCCCTTGCAAGAGGAGATCTGCATCGGTTCATCAATAGTTAACTCCCCGGAGCTGGTCGAGAGGGAGCGAGCGTGAGAGCCCCTCCTCGATGGCGCGGGAGCTGGGATGACATGAGAGGAGGAATTGCGTTCTAATTTTGTGTAATTATATTTAATGTTATCCTTGTCATTCTTTTCTGTCTTCTTAGCTGGAGTGGTAGAGACAGCAGAGGCATATTTGGTATTAGTGGAGGAGGAGGAGGAGGAGGAGGAGGTAGAGGTGGTGGTGGAGGAGGAGGTGGAGGAGGAGGAGGGGGAGGAGGAAGAGGCAGGTGTGGTTGTTTTCATGATAGTAGGTGTTGGAGGAGTAGATGAGGTATTCGTAGAAAGAGAAACAGCTTGGGCAGGTGCAGCCGGCAGAGGTTCAGTCTGAATCGAAACAGACTTCATCACTGGACGCATCTGTACGCTTGCCGCGTATGAAACGCCTGGAGAAGGCGCGACGTGCGCCTCCTTCACTCGCTTCCTCGCGTCAAAGTACGAGATGCCTTCGACTGCCTTAACGGTACAGACCTCTTTCTCCAGCTTCCAAGCAGGACAATCCCGCGAGAAAGTAGAGTGAGCTTCTGAACAGTTACGACACTTCTCTACCAATGACGAACACTGTTCCGACGAATGACCTTCGCAAGCACACTTACCACAAAAAGAGTGAACCGAACGACAAGCATTTCCGTGGTGACCATAGAGTTGACATTTAAAGCACCGAAGAGGGTTTGGAATATAGGGACGAACGGGAACCCGCTCGTATCCTACATCCACTCTATCAGGCAACTTGGCAACAGCAAAAGTTAGAGTAACTGAAGCAGTGTTCCTTCTCGCGCCGTCAACGAATTTAGTTATTTTACGAGCCCCAATGACGCCCTGATCATACATGTTATCAACGATTTCGTCTTCCGTCATATCCACAAAATCGCGATGGGAGGCAACCCCCCGACACGAGTTCATGGATACTGGGATCGAAGCTTCAATCTCAATATCATGCATGCGTTGTAGCTTCATTAGGGAACTGACTTGTTTTGAGTTAAATGTTTCAATTAATAAATCTCCGCTTGCAAGTTTTTTGACATTGGCAACAGTACCAATGTTTACATCAATAACTTTTTTAATTATAAATGAATTTACAGTAGAAAGGCGGGTCTGGGTCTTAGATTTCAGTGTCACATATCTAGCTTGGTCATAGGAGATGGGCCGTGTGTTCGTTAGGGGTGGTCGGTCAGGACCCTCCCTCCCCCTGGAGGGGGGAGGGGGGGAGGCGGCCTCAGCCATGGGGTACACCCCCCTCCTGCAGGAGGGGAGCGGGACACAAGCGGGAAGACACCAGGGAGGAGTTTCCTAGAGTCAGATTGTCTTGCCAAACCACTCTAGGGGGGCCGATCGGTGTTAATTCACCCCAAAAGCACGCTCACTGAGGCGGACACTCCGTAGGTGAGAGAGGAAGGACAATCTGACCACCTGACAACAGACACTTACTGTTGTCACTAAGGTGAGGACAATGAAGTAGCAAAACTCAGTACATGGGTAGAGGGACACCTATATTTATGTAGCTAACCTAGACCTGAGGGGCCGTCAAAATATTTTAACACCCGAAGGTGAAAGACATAAGCAGCAGGACGACAAGTACACAGTACCGTGTCTGGGCTCAGTCTCCCTGACTTTTTTTTTTTTTTTTTTTTTTTTTTTTTTTTTTTTTGGCCATCAGCCATGGCATTGGCTATTAGGCCATATAAATTAAATTTTGAACTTTTTTTTTTATTTATTTTATTTTATTTATTTTTTATTTGTTTATCAATTTATTTATTTTTTATTTATTTATTTTCTTTTTTTCCCTTTAATTTATTTACATGTTTGTTTGTTTGTTTGATTTTTTTATTTATTTATTTATTTTATTTTATTTTATTTTATTTTTTTTTTTTTTATCCATTTTATATTTGTACATAGAAAAAAACTAAAATAAAAATATATTCATACAATTCCAGTCACGCATCATGCATACACATTCATACTTGGGAGCCTGAACCTAAGGCAAAAACTAAAGTCATTAGTCAGGGAAAGTAGGGGACAAAAATGATACATACATATAATGGGGGAGGATACGTACGAATACGTATTTTCAATAAATTTGGGGATAAATGCATAACATCCACGCTAGACACATAATCATTCATTCAAAACATATTTATAATAAAAGAAAGTGCAGTATATACAAAGTGCCATCAATAACAAAGAAAAACATTGAAATATACAAGTAAGTCATAACTCTTTGATTAAGTTGGTCTCGGCCAGGAAAATCATCAGGTTATCGACCACATCCAGATGCTGGTCACCCAGAAGGGTGGTCTGCGTCATCGGAAGGCGGCGGGCCTCACAGCAAGCTGCGAGGGACCGTCGCGCCTCCCGATAACGCACACAGTGAAGCAGGATGTGGTCGATAGAGAGGGTAGTGTGACAGGTGATGCATTGGGGTGGGAAGGCGTGGGCGATGTAGGGGAGCATGTGGGTGGGTAGGGTGCAGCCCATCCTGAGGCGTCCGAGGACTACCTCCTGACGCCTTGTGGGGCGGTTGGAGGAAGCCCACTCGCCTAGGATGGGTTTTACTGTGGGAAGATGGAGGTTTTCCCAGTGACTTTGCCACAGGAGGTAAACTGATGATTTTGCAGCCGAGAGACATGACTGCAGATCGCGACGGAGGTTCCACGCTCCCTCGAGCTCTGCAGCGGACCTAGCCAGCATGTCAGCCTGCTCATTCCCGTAAATACGCGAATGACCAGGCACCCAAAACAAAGAGAAAGACTTACGGCGTGAATTTAACTTATTAATGATGTTGCCTTGGATTTCATTGGCATCCGTGCGCCCTGACTCTATCGCCTGAAGGGCTGACATAGAGTCCGTGAAAATGACAATTACGTTATGATTTGAATTTAGTGCATAATCTATGGCTTTATCAATTGCAAAAAGTTCTGAGGAAAAAACCGATGTATGGGAAGGTAGACGGAACCTGAGGGCACATTCACGCGACCAAACACTAGCACCCACACATTCAAACGACTTGGAGCCGTCAGTGTACAGGTGGAGCGTGGGAGGGAGGCTAGCGACGAGAGCCCGGAAGTGATATCCTATCTCCACCTCGGTCATGGCAGGCTTGTGCTTGGGTAGCCATTTTGTAATGGTGTTGGCTTTGGGCTCCCAAGGGGCTGTTGTTGGTAGCACAAGCTGGTCAACACCGTCAAGGTCCACTTCACACTTCTGGCATAAAGTGTGAAGGCGGACAGCTAGTGGACGGTGTCGACCAGTGTGGAGATGGTGGTGCTGCTTAATAACAGTAGCTGCCATGAGACCGAGTGGAGTCTTCCGGGCCGTTGACAGGCCGTATGCCAGTAATAGGCCGTCCCGTCGCATACTTAGTGGTGGTATATTGGCCTCAACCTCCAAACGCCCCACGCGTGTACACCGTAGGGCTCCAAGACACATTCGCAGACATGCATTCTGAAATACATCCAGCCTCCTCAGTGTTGCGTCCGACGCTGACCCATACACCGGTGAGCCATAGTCTAAGTGAGAACGAATTAAGGACTTGTACACCATTAATAAAGATTTTCTGTCTGCTCCCCAAGAAGTACCTGATAGGTATTTTAGGACATTGACTTTTTTATGGCAACGAACTAGTAAATTGTTTATGTGTGTTTTCCAATTGAGTCTGCTGTCAAAATGCAGACCCAAGAACTTAACTGAATTTTGAAACGGTATCGGCTGGCCTTGAAGAGAAATATGCAAAGCAGGAATTTTACGTTGAGTGAAAACTACACCGATACACTTTGGAACAGAAAACTTAAATCCCCACAGAGAGGCCCACTGTTGGACGGAGTCAAGAGCAATTTGAATCCGTCCAGCCGAGAACTGCGCATTTGGCGACGAATGCCATAACGCACAGTCGTCAGCATAGAGCGAGTATTTAAGATTTCTTGGGACAGGAGTTGATGACAGAATATCATTAATCATAACACAAAATAATGTAGGACTAAGAACACTACCCTGTGGCACCCCATTTTCCTGGACATAAATGTCCGAGAATACGTTACCGGGAAGCTTGACAGAGAAAGTTCTGTCCTGTAAGAAATTATAAACAAAAATGGGCAAGTTACCTCTTAAACCGTGAGCATGGAGTTTCATGAGGATACCGTGTCGCCATGTCATGTCGAAGGCTTTGTGAATGTCCAAGAACACTCCTATCATGAATTCTTTTTTGGCGAAAGCCTCTGAAATGCAATGCTCCAGGTGCATTAAATGGTCCATCGTGCTTCGGTATTTACGAAAACCCGATTGTTGACCACTTAACACACCTTTTGCTTCTAAAACAAAAAATAGCCTTTTGTTAATCATGCGTTCCATGACCTTACAGAGACAGCTCGTGAGCGCAATAGGGCGAAACGCACTGGGGTCCGTAAGGCGACCAGTCTTTTTGGGTATTGGGATAACGTGAGCAAAGTGCCAAGATTGGGGGAAGGTGTGAGTGGTCCAGATTCTATTATAAAGGGAGAGTAATTTAGAAAGTGAACTAGGGCCGAGATGTTGGAGCATGCTGTATGATATTTGATCTGGACCAGGACTGGAGCCTTTACAGGATTTCAGGGCAAGGAGGAGTTCATCCGGCGTAAACTCTGAGTTGTAATCAGTGTTTACGCCTCCTGTGGCAAAGTTTGGGACTGTTTGTTCTGCTGCCTCCTTCCGGGGAAGGAAGGCAGGGTGGAACGAGGCGGAGCTACTCGCCTGTTCAAATTGCCGGGCTAAGGTGTTGGCAATAGCTGGGGGGGTGTCTGTAACATCCCCGTTGGTGATGAGTGTGGTTATCGGAGTGGTTGTTTTTTTCCCGCTAAGGACATGGACTGTGTTCCATACCTGTCCTAGTGGGGTTGTACGGCTTACTGATGACGTGAACTCTCTGAAAGAGCCCCTCTTAGCTTGAAGGATGACTTTCCTTGCCTGAGCCCTTGCCTTTTTATAGGCTATGAAATTATCTTGACTGGGCTGCTGGCTGAAATACCTGTATCGCCTATTACGCTCACGAAGTGCTTGTCGGCAATCCGTTGTCCACCATGGAACTCCATGCTTTGTGTGAATTGTAGAAGTTTTCGGAATACATGCCTCAGCGGCGTGTAAAATGGATTGTGTTGCGTTGCTAACCATTGTGTCAGTGTCCTCGCCAGATATATCCATATCGGCGATCACACGGAAGGTTGCCCAATCTGCTTTCTTAAAATTAAATTTTGGTGGAGGAGGGATAGTGGCAACGTCGCGTGCGTAAGAAATGCAGATTGGTAGGTGGTCACTTCCGTGTGCGTCGTCGCTGACCTCCCAAGAGAAGTCAGAGAACATATTTGGCGAGGCCAATGACAAGTCAATGGCAGTCGCGTTACCTGTCCGATCGTCTACACGAGTCGCACAACCATTGTTCAGAAGACAGAGGTTTGTCTGTAGGAGAATGTTAACAATCTGTTCCCCACGTACACTTGACCTCTCACTGCCCCATTGCTGATGATGGGCGTTAAAGTCGCCCAAAACCAGCTTGTTGCCTGGAAGCTGGCGAAATAACGACCTTAAGTCATCATCAGCAATAGGCGTATTGGGAGGTAAGTAGAGAGAACAGATAGCCAGATACGTGCCATTGAATTTTACTCTGCACGCGACTGCCTCCAGAGTGGTATCCAACGTCACTTCTGTGTGTGGTAGTGTTTTATGTGTGTATACGGCCACGCCGTGACCGTCGTGTCTTCTGTACGCATGGTAGTGTTTTAGTACTGAAGGATCAGGATGATCCTCCAGCATCGTCTCTTGTAGGCAAATAACGGACGGCCTGTGTAAGTTCACTAAAAGTGACAAATATGGAAGTTTATTCCGAATACTTCTACAGTTCCACTGTAAAACGTTGAACGTAATGGTTTAAGAGTTATGGGGGCGGCCGTGTTTCCTAGTTTTTTTGCGCTCGGAGGCGCTAGCCGGGGACCTCTCTCGGCCCTTGCAAGAGGAGATCTGCATCGGTTCATCAATAGTTAACTCCCCGGAGCTGGTCGAGAGGGAGCGAGCGTGAGAGCCCCTCCTCGATGGCGCGGGAGCTGGGATGACATGAGAGGAGGAATTGCGTTCTAATTTTGTGTAATTATATTTAATGTTATCCTTGTCATTCTTTTCTGTCTTCTTAGCTGGAGTGGTAGAGACAGCAGAGGCATATTTGGTATTAGTGGAGGAGGAGGAGGAGGAGGAGGAGGTAGAGGTGGTGGTGGAGGAGGAGGTGGAGGAGGAGGAGGGGGAGGAGGAAGAGGCAGGTGTGGTTGTTTTCATGATAGTAGGTGTTGGAGGAGTAGATGAGGTATTCGTAGAAAGAGAAACAGCTTGGGCAGGTGCAGCCGGCAGAGGTTCAGTCTGAATCGAAACAGACTTCATCACTGGACGCATCTGTACGCTTGCCGCGTATGAAACGCCTGGAGAAGGCGCGACGTGCGCCTCCTTCACTCGCTTCCTCGCGTCAAAGTACGAGATGCCTTCGACTGCCTTAACGGTACAGACCTCTTTCTCCAGCTTCCAAGCAGGACAATCCCGCGAGAAAGTAGAGTGAGCTTCTGAACAGTTACGACACTTCTCTACCAATGACGAACACTGTTCCGACGAATGACCTTCGCAAGCACACTTACCACAAAAAGAGTGAACCGAACGACAAGCATTTCCGTGGTGACCATAGAGTTGACATTTAAAGCACCGAAGAGGGTTTGGAATATAGGGACGAACGGGAACCCGCTCGTATCCTACATCCACTCTATCAGGCAACTTGGCAACAGCAAAAGTTAGAGTAACTGAAGCAGTGTTCCTTCTCGCGCCGTCAACGAATTTAGTTATTTTACGAGCCCCAATGACGCCCTGATCATACATGTTATCAACGATTTCGTCTTCCGTCATATCCACAAAATCGCGATGGGAGGCAACCCCCCGACACGAGTTCATGGATACTGGGATCGAAGCTTCAATCTCAATATCATGCATGCGTTGTAGCTTCATTAGGGAACTGACTTGTTTTGAGTTAAATGTTTCAATTAATAAATCTCCGCTTGCAAGTTTTTTGACATTGGCAACAGTACCAATGTTTACATCAATAACTTTTTTAATTATAAATGAATTTACAGTAGAAAGGCGGGTCTGGGTCTTAGATTTCAGTGTCACATATCTAGCTTGGTCATAGGAGATGGGCCGTGTGTTCGTTAGGGGTGGTCGGTCAGGACCCTCCCTCCCCCTGGAGGGGGGAGGGGGGGAGGCGGCCTCAGCCATGGGGTACACCCCCCTCCTGCAGGAGGGGAGCGGGACACAAGCGGGAAGACACCAGGGAGGAGTTTCCTAGAGTCAGATTGTCTTGCCAAACCACTCTAGGGGGGCCGATCGGTGTTAATTCACCCCAAAAGCACGCTCACTGAGGCGGACACTCCGTAGGTGAGAGAGGAAGGACAATCTGACCACCTGACAACAGACACTTACTGTTGTCACTAAGGTGAGGACAATGAAGTAGCAAAACTCAGTACATGGGTAGAGGGACACCTATATTTATGTAGCTAACCTAGACCTGAGGGGCCGTCAAAATATTTTAACACCCGAAGGTGAAAGACATAAGCAGCAGGACGACAAGTACACAGTACCGTGTCTGGGCTCAGTCTCCCTGACTTTTTTTTTTTTTTTTTTTTTTTTTTTTTTTTTTTTTGGCCATCAGCCATGGCATTGGCTATTAGGCCATATAAATTAAATTTTGAACTTTTTTTTTTATTTATTTTATTTTATTTATTTTTTATTTGTTTATCAATTTATTTATTTTTTATTTATTTATTTTCTTTTTTTCCCTTTAATTTATTTACATGTTTGTTTGTTTGTTTGATTTTTTTATTTATTTATTTATTTTATTTTATTTTATTTTATTTTTTTTTTTTTTATCCATTTTATATTTGTACATAGAAAAAAACTAAAATAAAAATATATTCATACAATTCCAGTCACGCATCATGCATACACATTCATACTTGGGAGCCTGAACCTAAGGCAAAAACTAAAGTCATTAGTCAGGGAAAGTAGGGGACAAAAATGATACATACATATAATGGGGGAGGATACGTACGAATACGTATTTTCAATAAATTTGGGGATAAATGCATAACATCCACGCTAGACACATAATCATTCATTCAAAACATATTTATAATAAAAGAAAGTGCAGTATATACAAAGTGCCATCAATAACAAAGAAAAACATTGAAATATACAAGTAAGTCATAACTCTTTGATTAAGTTGGTCTCGGCCAGGAAAATCATCAGGTTATCGACCACATCCAGATGCTGGTCACCCAGAAGGGTGGTCTGCGTCATCGGAAGGCGGCGGGCCTCACAGCAAGCTGCGAGGGACCGTCGCGCCTCCCGATAACGCACACAGTGAAGCAGGATGTGGTCGATAGAGAGGGTAGTGTGACAGGTGATGCATTGGGGTGGGAAGGCGTGGGCGATGTAGGGGAGCATGTGGGTGGGTAGGGTGCAGCCCATCCTGAGGCGTCCGAGGACTACCTCCTGACGCCTTGTGGGGCGGTTGGAGGAAGCCCACTCGCCTAGGATGGGTTTTACTGTGGGAAGATGGAGGTTTTCCCAGTGACTTTGCCACAGGAGGTAAACTGATGATTTTGCAGCCGAGAGACATGACTGCAGATCGCGACGGAGGTTCCACGCTCCCTCGAGCTCTGCAGCGGACCTAGCCAGCATGTCAGCCTGCTCATTCCCGTAAATACGCGAATGACCAGGCACCCAAAACAAAGAGAAAGACTTACGGCGTGAATTTAACTTATTAATGATGTTGCCTTGGATTTCATTGGCATCCGTGCGCCCTGACTCTATCGCCTGAAGGGCTGACATAGAGTCCGTGAAAATGACAATTACGTTATGATTTGAATTTAGTGCATAATCTATGGCTTTATCAATTGCAAAAAGTTCTGAGGAAAAAACCGATGTATGGGAAGGTAGACGGAACCTGAGGGCACATTCACGCGACCAAACACTAGCACCCACACATTCAAACGACTTGGAGCCGTCAGTGTACAGGTGGAGCGTGGGAGGGAGGCTAGCGACGAGAGCCCGGAAGTGATATCCTATCTCCACCTCGGTCATGGCAGGCTTGTGCTTGGGTAGCCATTTTGTAATGGTGTTGGCTTTGGGCTCCCAAGGGGCTGTTGTTGGTAGCACAAGCTGGTCAACACCGTCAAGGTCCACTTCACACTTCTGGCATAAAGTGTGAAGGCGGACAGCTAGTGGACGGTGTCGACCAGTGTGGAGATGGTGGTGCTGCTTAATAACAGTAGCTGCCATGAGACCGAGTGGAGTCTTCCGGGCCGTTGACAGGCCGTATGCCAGTAATAGGCCGTCCCGTCGCATACTTAGTGGTGGTATATTGGCCTCAACCTCCAAACGCCCCACGCGTGTACACCGTAGGGCTCCAAGACACATTCGCAGACATGCATTCTGAAATACATCCAGCCTCCTCAGTGTTGCGTCCGACGCTGACCCATACACCGGTGAGCCATAGTCTAAGTGAGAACGAATTAAGGACTTGTACACCATTAATAAAGATTTTCTGTCTGCTCCCCAAGAAGTACCTGATAGGTATTTTAGGACATTGACTTTTTTATGGCAACGAACTAGTAAATTGTTTATGTGTGTTTTCCAATTGAGTCTGCTGTCAAAATGCAGACCCAAGAACTTAACTGAATTTTGAAACGGTATCGGCTGGCCTTGAAGAGAAATATGCAAAGCAGGAATTTTACGTTGAGTGAAAACTACACCGATACACTTTGGAACAGAAAACTTAAATCCCCACAGAGAGGCCCACTGTTGGACGGAGTCAAGAGCAATTTGAATCCGTCCAGCCGAGAACTGCGCATTTGGCGACGAATGCCATAACGCACAGTCGTCAGCATAGAGCGAGTATTTAAGATTTCTTGGGACAGGAGTTGATGACAGAATATCATTAATCATAACACAAAATAATGTAGGACTAAGAACACTACCCTGTGGCACCCCATTTTCCTGGACATAAATGTCCGAGAATACGTTACCGGGAAGCTTGACAGAGAAAGTTCTGTCCTGTAAGAAATTATAAACAAAAATGGGCAAGTTACCTCTTAAACCGTGAGCATGGAGTTTCATGAGGATACCGTGTCGCCATGTCATGTCGAAGGCTTTGTGAATGTCCAAGAACACTCCTATCATGAATTCTTTTTTGGCGAAAGCCTCTGAAATGCAATGCTCCAGGTGCATTAAATGGTCCATCGTGCTTCGGTATTTACGAAAACCCGATTGTTGACCACTTAACACACCTTTTGCTTCTAAAACAAAAAATAGCCTTTTGTTAATCATGCGTTCCATGACCTTACAGAGACAGCTCGTGAGCGCAATAGGGCGAAACGCACTGGGGTCCGTAAGGCGACCAGTCTTTTTGGGTATTGGGATAACGTGAGCAAAGTGCCAAGATTGGGGGAAGGTGTGAGTGGTCCAGATTCTATTATAAAGGGAGAGTAATTTAGAAAGTGAACTAGGGCCGAGATGTTGGAGCATGCTGTATGATATTTGATCTGGACCAGGACTGGAGCCTTTACAGGATTTCAGGGCAAGGAGGAGTTCATCCGGCGTAAACTCTGAGTTGTAATCAGTGTTTACGCCTCCTGTGGCAAAGTTTGGGACTGTTTGTTCTGCTGCCTCCTTCCGGGGAAGGAAGGCAGGGTGGAACGAGGCGGAGCTACTCGCCTGTTCAAATTGCCGGGCTAAGGTGTTGGCAATAGCTGGGGGGGTGTCTGTAACATCCCCGTTGGTGATGAGTGTGGTTATCGGAGTGGTTGTTTTTTTCCCGCTAAGGACATGGACTGTGTTCCATACCTGTCCTAGTGGGGTTGTACGGCTTACTGATGACGTGAACTCTCTGAAAGAGCCCCTCTTAGCTTGAAGGATGACTTTCCTTGCCTGAGCCCTTGCCTTTTTATAGGCTATGAAATTATCTTGACTGGGCTGCTGGCTGAAATACCTGTATCGCCTATTACGCTCACGAAGTGCTTGTCGGCAATCCGTTGTCCACCATGGAACTCCATGCTTTGTGTGAATTGTAGAAGTTTTCGGAATACATGCCTCAGCGGCGTGTAAAATGGATTGTGTTGCGTTGCTAACCATTGTGTCAGTGTCCTCGCCAGATATATCCATATCGGCGATCACACGGAAGGTTGCCCAATCTGCTTTCTTAAAATTAAATTTTGGTGGAGGAGGGATAGTGGCAACGTCGCGTGCGTAAGAAATGCAGATTGGTAGGTGGTCACTTCCGTGTGCGTCGTCGCTGACCTCCCAAGAGAAGTCAGAGAACATATTTGGCGAGGCCAATGACAAGTCAATGGCAGTCGCGTTACCTGTCCGATCGTCTACACGAGTCGCACAACCATTGTTCAGAAGACAGAGGTTTGTCTGTAGGAGAATGTTAACAATCTGTTCCCCACGTACACTTGACCTCTCACTGCCCCATTGCTGATGATGGGCGTTAAAGTCGCCCAAAACCAGCTTGTTGCCTGGAAGCTGGCGAAATAACGACCTTAAGTCATCATCAGCAATAGGCGTATTGGGAGGTAAGTAGAGAGAACAGATAGCCAGATACGTGCCATTGAATTTTACTCTGCACGCGACTGCCTCCAGAGTGGTATCCAACGTCACTTCTGTGTGTGGTAGTGTTTTATGTGTGTATACGGCCACGCCGTGACCGTCGTGTCTTCTGTACGCATGGTAGTGTTTTAGTACTGAAGGATCAGGATGATCCTCCAGCATCGTCTCTTGTAGGCAAATAACGGACGGCCTGTGTAAGTTCACTAAAAGTGACAAATATGGAAGTTTATTCCGAATACTTCTACAGTTCCACTGTAAAACGTTGAACGTAATGGTTTAAGAGTTATGGGGGCGGCCGTGTTTCCTAGTTTTTTTGCGCTCGGAGGCGCTAGCCGGGGACCTCTCTCGGCCCTTGCAAGAGGAGATCTGCATCGGTTCATCAATAGTTAACTCCCCGGAGCTGGTCGAGAGGGAGCGAGCGTGAGAGCCCCTCCTCGATGGCGCGGGAGCTGGGATGACATGAGAGGAGGAATTGCGTTCTAATTTTGTGTAATTATATTTAATGTTATCCTTGTCATTCTTTTCTGTCTTCTTAGCTGGAGTGGTAGAGACAGCAGAGGCATATTTGGTATTAGTGGAGGAGGAGGAGGAGGAGGAGGAGGTAGAGGTGGTGGTGGAGGAGGAGGTGGAGGAGGAGGAGGGGGAGGAGGAAGAGGCAGGTGTGGTTGTTTTCATGATAGTAGGTGTTGGAGGAGTAGATGAGGTATTCGTAGAAAGAGAAACAGCTTGGGCAGGTGCAGCCGGCAGAGGTTCAGTCTGAATCGAAACAGACTTCATCACTGGACGCATCTGTACGCTTGCCGCGTATGAAACGCCTGGAGAAGGCGCGACGTGCGCCTCCTTCACTCGCTTCCTCGCGTCAAAGTACGAGATGCCTTCGACTGCCTTAACGGTACAGACCTCTTTCTCCAGCTTCCAAGCAGGACAATCCCGCGAGAAAGTAGAGTGAGCTTCTGAACAGTTACGACACTTCTCTACCAATGACGAACACTGTTCCGACGAATGACCTTCGCAAGCACACTTACCACAAAAAGAGTGAACCGAACGACAAGCATTTCCGTGGTGACCATAGAGTTGACATTTAAAGCACCGAAGAGGGTTTGGAATATAGGGACGAACGGGAACCCGCTCGTATCCTACATCCACTCTATCAGGCAACTTGGCAACAGCAAAAGTTAGAGTAACTGAAGCAGTGTTCCTTCTCGCGCCGTCAACGAATTTAGTTATTTTACGAGCCCCAATGACGCCCTGATCATACATGTTATCAACGATTTCGTCTTCCGTCATATCCACAAAATCGCGATGGGAGGCAACCCCCCGACACGAGTTCATGGATACTGGGATCGAAGCTTCAATCTCAATATCATGCATGCGTTGTAGCTTCATTAGGGAACTGACTTGTTTTGAGTTAAATGTTTCAATTAATAAATCTCCGCTTGCAAGTTTTTTGACATTGGCAACAGTACCAATGTTTACATCAATAACTTTTTTAATTATAAATGAATTTACAGTAGAAAGGCGGGTCTGGGTCTTAGATTTCAGTGTCACATATCTAGCTTGGTCATAGGAGATGGGCCGTGTGTTCGTTAGGGGTGGTCGGTCAGGACCCTCCCTCCCCCTGGAGGGGGGAGGGGGGGAGGCGGCCTCAGCCATGGGGTACACCCCCCTCCTGCAGGAGGGGAGCGGGACACAAGCGGGAAGACACCAGGGAGGAGTTTCCTAGAGTCAGATTGTCTTGCCAAACCACTCTAGGGGGGCCGATCGGTGTTAATTCACCCCAAAAGCACGCTCACTGAGGCGGACACTCCGTAGGTGAGAGAGGAAGGACAATCTGACCACCTGACAACAGACACTTACTGTTGTCACTAAGGTGAGGACAATGAAGTAGCAAAACTCAGTACATGGGTAGAGGGACACCTATATTTATGTAGCTAACCTAGACCTGAGGGGCCGTCAAAATATTTTAACACCCGAAGGTGAAAGACATAAGCAGCAGGACGACAAGTACACAGTACCGTGTCTGGGCTCAGTCTCCCTGACTTTTTTTTTTTTTTTTTTTTTTTTTTTTTTTTTTTTTGGCCATCAGCCATGGCATTGGCTATTAGGCCATATAAATTAAATTTTGAACTTTTTTTTTTATTTATTTTATTTTATTTATTTTTTATTTGTTTATCAATTTATTTATTTTTTATTTATTTATTTTCTTTTTTTCCCTTTAATTTATTTACATGTTTGTTTGTTTGTTTGATTTTTTTATTTATTTATTTATTTTATTTTATTTTATTTTATTTTTTTTTTTTTTATCCATTTTATATTTGTACATAGAAAAAAACTAAAATAAAAATATATTCATACAATTCCAGTCACGCATCATGCATACACATTCATACTTGGGAGCCTGAACCTAAGGCAAAAACTAAAGTCATTAGTCAGGGAAAGTAGGGGACAAAAATGATACATACATATAATGGGGGAGGATACGTACGAATACGTATTTTCAATAAATTTGGGGATAAATGCATAACATCCACGCTAGACACATAATCATTCATTCAAAACATATTTATAATAAAAGAAAGTGCAGTATATACAAAGTGCCATCAATAACAAAGAAAAACATTGAAATATACAAGTAAGTCATAACTCTTTGATTAAGTTGGTCTCGGCCAGGAAAATCATCAGGTTATCGACCACATCCAGATGCTGGTCACCCAGAAGGGTGGTCTGCGTCATCGGAAGGCGGCGGGCCTCACAGCAAGCTGCGAGGGACCGTCGCGCCTCCCGATAACGCACACAGTGAAGCAGGATGTGGTCGATAGAGAGGGTAGTGTGACAGGTGATGCATTGGGGTGGGAAGGCGTGGGCGATGTAGGGGAGCATGTGGGTGGGTAGGGTGCAGCCCATCCTGAGGCGTCCGAGGACTACCTCCTGACGCCTTGTGGGGCGGTTGGAGGAAGCCCACTCGCCTAGGATGGGTTTTACTGTGGGAAGATGGAGGTTTTCCCAGTGACTTTGCCACAGGAGGTAAACTGATGATTTTGCAGCCGAGAGACATGACTGCAGATCGCGACGGAGGTTCCACGCTCCCTCGAGCTCTGCAGCGGACCTAGCCAGCATGTCAGCCTGCTCATTCCCGTAAATACGCGAATGACCAGGCACCCAAAACAAAGAGAAAGACTTACGGCGTGAATTTAACTTATTAATGATGTTGCCTTGGATTTCATTGGCATCCGTGCGCCCTGACTCTATCGCCTGAAGGGCTGACATAGAGTCCGTGAAAATGACAATTACGTTATGATTTGAATTTAGTGCATAATCTATGGCTTTATCAATTGCAAAAAGTTCTGAGGAAAAAACCGATGTATGGGAAGGTAGACGGAACCTGAGGGCACATTCACGCGACCAAACACTAGCACCCACACATTCAAACGACTTGGAGCCGTCAGTGTACAGGTGGAGCGTGGGAGGGAGGCTAGCGACGAGAGCCCGGAAGTGATATCCTATCTCCACCTCGGTCATGGCAGGCTTGTGCTTGGGTAGCCATTTTGTAATGGTGTTGGCTTTGGGCTCCCAAGGGGCTGTTGTTGGTAGCACAAGCTGGTCAACACCGTCAAGGTCCACTTCACACTTCTGGCATAAAGTGTGAAGGCGGACAGCTAGTGGACGGTGTCGACCAGTGTGGAGATGGTGGTGCTGCTTAATAACAGTAGCTGCCATGAGACCGAGTGGAGTCTTCCGGGCCGTTGACAGGCCGTATGCCAGTAATAGGCCGTCCCGTCGCATACTTAGTGGTGGTATATTGGCCTCAACCTCCAAACGCCCCACGCGTGTACACCGTAGGGCTCCAAGACACATTCGCAGACATGCATTCTGAAATACATCCAGCCTCCTCAGTGTTGCGTCCGACGCTGACCCATACACCGGTGAGCCATAGTCTAAGTGAGAACGAATTAAGGACTTGTACACCATTAATAAAGATTTTCTGTCTGCTCCCCAAGAAGTACCTGATAGGTATTTTAGGACATTGACTTTTTTATGGCAACGAACTAGTAAATTGTTTATGTGTGTTTTCCAATTGAGTCTGCTGTCAAAATGCAGACCCAAGAACTTAACTGAATTTTGAAACGGTATCGGCTGGCCTTGAAGAGAAATATGCAAAGCAGGAATTTTACGTTGAGTGAAAACTACACCGATACACTTTGGAACAGAAAACTTAAATCCCCACAGAGAGGCCCACTGTTGGACGGAGTCAAGAGCAATTTGAATCCGTCCAGCCGAGAACTGCGCATTTGGCGACGAATGCCATAACGCACAGTCGTCAGCATAGAGCGAGTATTTAAGATTTCTTGGGACAGGAGTTGATGACAGAATATCATTAATCATAACACAAAATAATGTAGGACTAAGAACACTACCCTGTGGCACCCCATTTTCCTGGACATAAATGTCCGAGAATACGTTACCGGGAAGCTTGACAGAGAAAGTTCTGTCCTGTAAGAAATTATAAACAAAAATGGGCAAGTTACCTCTTAAACCGTGAGCATGGAGTTTCATGAGGATACCGTGTCGCCATGTCATGTCGAAGGCTTTGTGAATGTCCAAGAACACTCCTATCATGAATTCTTTTTTGGCGAAAGCCTCTGAAATGCAATGCTCCAGGTGCATTAAATGGTCCATCGTGCTTCGGTATTTACGAAAACCCGATTGTTGACCACTTAACACACCTTTTGCTTCTAAAACAAAAAATAGCCTTTTGTTAATCATGCGTTCCATGACCTTACAGAGACAGCTCGTGAGCGCAATAGGGCGAAACGCACTGGGGTCCGTAAGGCGACCAGTCTTTTTGGGTATTGGGATAACGTGAGCAAAGTGCCAAGATTGGGGGAAGGTGTGAGTGGTCCAGATTCTATTATAAAGGGAGAGTAATTTAGAAAGTGAACTAGGGCCGAGATGTTGGAGCATGCTGTATGATATTTGATCTGGACCAGGACTGGAGCCTTTACAGGATTTCAGGGCAAGGAGGAGTTCATCCGGCGTAAACTCTGAGTTGTAATCAGTGTTTACGCCTCCTGTGGCAAAGTTTGGGACTGTTTGTTCTGCTGCCTCCTTCCGGGGAAGGAAGGCAGGGTGGAACGAGGCGGAGCTACTCGCCTGTTCAAATTGCCGGGCTAAGGTGTTGGCAATAGCTGGGGGGGTGTCTGTAACATCCCCGTTGGTGATGAGTGTGGTTATCGGAGTGGTTGTTTTTTTCCCGCTAAGGACATGGACTGTGTTCCATACCTGTCCTAGTGGGGTTGTACGGCTTACTGATGACGTGAACTCTCTGAAAGAGCCCCTCTTAGCTTGAAGGATGACTTTCCTTGCCTGAGCCCTTGCCTTTTTATAGGCTATGAAATTATCTTGACTGGGCTGCTGGCTGAAATACCTGTATCGCCTATTACGCTCACGAAGTGCTTGTCGGCAATCCGTTGTCCACCATGGAACTCCATGCTTTGTGTGAATTGTAGAAGTTTTCGGAATACATGCCTCAGCGGCGTGTAAAATGGATTGTGTTGCGTTGCTAACCATTGTGTCAGTGTCCTCGCCAGATATATCCATATCGGCGATCACACGGAAGGTTGCCCAATCTGCTTTCTTAAAATTAAATTTTGGTGGAGGAGGGATAGTGGCAACGTCGCGTGCGTAAGAAATGCAGATTGGTAGGTGGTCACTTCCGTGTGCGTCGTCGCTGACCTCCCAAGAGAAGTCAGAGAACATATTTGGCGAGGCCAATGACAAGTCAATGGCAGTCGCGTTACCTGTCCGATCGTCTACACGAGTCGCACAACCATTGTTCAGAAGACAGAGGTTTGTCTGTAGGAGAATGTTAACAATCTGTTCCCCACGTACACTTGACCTCTCACTGCCCCATTGCTGATGATGGGCGTTAAAGTCGCCCAAAACCAGCTTGTTGCCTGGAAGCTGGCGAAATAACGACCTTAAGTCATCATCAGCAATAGGCGTATTGGGAGGTAAGTAGAGAGAACAGATAGCCAGATACGTGCCATTGAATTTTACTCTGCACGCGACTGCCTCCAGAGTGGTATCCAACGTCACTTCTGTGTGTGGTAGTGTTTTATGTGTGTATACGGCCACGCCGTGACCGTCGTGTCTTCTGTACGCATGGTAGTGTTTTAGTACTGAAGGATCAGGATGATCCTCCAGCATCGTCTCTTGTAGGCAAATAACGGACGGCCTGTGTAAGTTCACTAAAAGTGACAAATATGGAAGTTTATTCCGAATACTTCTACAGTTCCACTGTAAAACGTTGAACGTAATGGTTTAAGAGTTATGGGGGCGGCCGTGTTTCCTAGTTTTTTTGCGCTCGGAGGCGCTAGCCGGGGACCTCTCTCGGCCCTTGCAAGAGGAGATCTGCATCGGTTCATCAATAGTTAACTCCCCGGAGCTGGTCGAGAGGGAGCGAGCGTGAGAGCCCCTCCTCGATGGCGCGGGAGCTGGGATGACATGAGAGGAGGAATTGCGTTCTAATTTTGTGTAATTATATTTAATGTTATCCTTGTCATTCTTTTCTGTCTTCTTAGCTGGAGTGGTAGAGACAGCAGAGGCATATTTGGTATTAGTGGAGGAGGAGGAGGAGGAGGAGGAGGTAGAGGTGGTGGTGGAGGAGGAGGTGGAGGAGGAGGAGGGGGAGGAGGAAGAGGCAGGTGTGGTTGTTTTCATGATAGTAGGTGTTGGAGGAGTAGATGAGGTATTCGTAGAAAGAGAAACAGCTTGGGCAGGTGCAGCCGGCAGAGGTTCAGTCTGAATCGAAACAGACTTCATCACTGGACGCATCTGTACGCTTGCCGCGTATGAAACGCCTGGAGAAGGCGCGACGTGCGCCTCCTTCACTCGCTTCCTCGCGTCAAAGTACGAGATGCCTTCGACTGCCTTAACGGTACAGACCTCTTTCTCCAGCTTCCAAGCAGGACAATCCCGCGAGAAAGTAGAGTGAGCTTCTGAACAGTTACGACACTTCTCTACCAATGACGAACACTGTTCCGACGAATGACCTTCGCAAGCACACTTACCACAAAAAGAGTGAACCGAACGACAAGCATTTCCGTGGTGACCATAGAGTTGACATTTAAAGCACCGAAGAGGGTTTGGAATATAGGGACGAACGGGAACCCGCTCGTATCCTACATCCACTCTATCAGGCAACTTGGCAACAGCAAAAGTTAGAGTAACTGAAGCAGTGTTCCTTCTCGCGCCGTCAACGAATTTAGTTATTTTACGAGCCCCAATGACGCCCTGATCATACATGTTATCAACGATTTCGTCTTCCGTCATATCCACAAAATCGCGATGGGAGGCAACCCCCCGACACGAGTTCATGGATACTGGGATCGAAGCTTCAATCTCAATATCATGCATGCGTTGTAGCTTCATTAGGGAACTGACTTGTTTTGAGTTAAATGTTTCAATTAATAAATCTCCGCTTGCAAGTTTTTTGACATTGGCAACAGTACCAATGTTTACATCAATAACTTTTTTAATTATAAATGAATTTACAGTAGAAAGGCGGGTCTGGGTCTTAGATTTCAGTGTCACATATCTAGCTTGGTCATAGGAGATGGGCCGTGTGTTCGTTAGGGGTGGTCGGTCAGGACCCTCCCTCCCCCTGGAGGGGGGAGGGGGGGAGGCGGCCTCAGCCATGGGGTACACCCCCCTCCTGCAGGAGGGGAGCGGGACACAAGCGGGAAGACACCAGGGAGGAGTTTCCTAGAGTCAGATTGTCTTGCCAAACCACTCTAGGGGGGCCGATCGGTGTTAATTCACCCCAAAAGCACGCTCACTGAGGCGGACACTCCGTAGGTGAGAGAGGAAGGACAATCTGACCACCTGACAACAGACACTTACTGTTGTCACTAAGGTGAGGACAATGAAGTAGCAAAACTCAGTACATGGGTAGAGGGACACCTATATTTATGTAGCTAACCTAGACCTGAGGGGCCGTCAAAATATTTTAACACCCGAAGGTGAAAGACATAAGCAGCAGGACGACAAGTACACAGTACCGTGTCTGGGCTCAGTCTCCCTGACTTTTTTTTTTTTTTTTTTTTTTTTTTTTTTTTTTTTTGGCCATCAGCCATGGCATTGGCTATTAGGCCATATAAATTAAATTTTGAACTTTTTTTTTTATTTATTTTATTTTATTTATTTTTTATTTGTTTATCAATTTATTTATTTTTTATTTATTTATTTTCTTTTTTTCCCTTTAATTTATTTACATGTTTGTTTGTTTGTTTGATTTTTTTATTTATTTATTTATTTTATTTTATTTTATTTTATTTTTTTTTTTTTTATCCATTTTATATTTGTACATAGAAAAAAACTAAAATAAAAATATATTCATACAATTCCAGTCACGCATCATGCATACACATTCATACTTGGGAGCCTGAACCTAAGGCAAAAACTAAAGTCATTAGTCAGGGAAAGTAGGGGACAAAAATGATACATACATATAATGGGGGAGGATACGTACGAATACGTATTTTCAATAAATTTGGGGATAAATGCATAACATCCACGCTAGACACATAATCATTCATTCAAAACATATTTATAATAAAAGAAAGTGCAGTATATACAAAGTGCCATCAATAACAAAGAAAAACATTGAAATATACAAGTAAGTCATAACTCTTTGATTAAGTTGGTCTCGGCCAGGAAAATCATCAGGTTATCGACCACATCCAGATGCTGGTCACCCAGAAGGGTGGTCTGCGTCATCGGAAGGCGGCGGGCCTCACAGCAAGCTGCGAGGGACCGTCGCGCCTCCCGATAACGCACACAGTGAAGCAGGATGTGGTCGATAGAGAGGGTAGTGTGACAGGTGATGCATTGGGGTGGGAAGGCGTGGGCGATGTAGGGGAGCATGTGGGTGGGTAGGGTGCAGCCCATCCTGAGGCGTCCGAGGACTACCTCCTGACGCCTTGTGGGGCGGTTGGAGGAAGCCCACTCGCCTAGGATGGGTTTTACTGTGGGAAGATGGAGGTTTTCCCAGTGACTTTGCCACAGGAGGTAAACTGATGATTTTGCAGCCGAGAGACATGACTGCAGATCGCGACGGAGGTTCCACGCTCCCTCGAGCTCTGCAGCGGACCTAGCCAGCATGTCAGCCTGCTCATTCCCGTAAATACGCGAATGACCAGGCACCCAAAACAAAGAGAAAGACTTACGGCGTGAATTTAACTTATTAATGATGTTGCCTTGGATTTCATTGGCATCCGTGCGCCCTGACTCTATCGCCTGAAGGGCTGACATAGAGTCCGTGAAAATGACAATTACGTTATGATTTGAATTTAGTGCATAATCTATGGCTTTATTAATTGCAAAAAGTTCTGAGGAAAAAACCGATGTATGGGAAGGTAGACGGAACCTGAGGGCACATTCACGCGACCAAACACTAGCACCCACACATTCAAACGACTTGGAGCCGTCAGTGTACAGGTGGAGCGTGGGAGGGAGGCTAGCGACGAGAGCCCGGAAGTGATATCCTATCTCCACCTCGGTCATGGCAGGCTTGTGCTTGGGTAGCCATTTTGTAATGGTGTTGGCTTTGGGCTCCCAAGGGGCTGTTGTTGGTAGCACAAGCTGGTCAACACCGTCAAGGTCCACTTCACACTTCTGGCATAAAGTGTGAAGGCGGACAGCTAGTGGACGGTGTCGACCAGTGTGGAGATGGTGGTGCTGCTTAATAACAGTAGCTGCCATGAGACCGAGTGGAGTCTTCCGGGCCGTTGACAGGCCGTATGCCAGTAATAGGCCGTCCCGTCGCATACTTAGTGGTGGTATATTGGCCTCAACCTCCAAACGCCCCACGCGTGTACACCGTAGGGCTCCAAGACACATTCGCAGACATGCATTCTGAAATACATCCAGCCTCCTCAGTGTTGCGTCCGACGCTGACCCATACACCGGTGAGCCATAGTCTAAGTGAGAACGAATTAAGGACTTGTACACCATTAATAAAGATTTTCTGTCTGCTCCCCAAGAAGTACCTGATAGGTATTTTAGGACATTGACTTTTTTATGGCAACGAACTAGTAAATTGTTTATGTGTGTTTTCCAATTGAGTCTGCTGTCAAAATGCAGACCCAAGAACTTAACTGAATTTTGAAACGGTATCGGCTGGCCTTGAAGAGAAATATGCAAAGCGGGAATTTTACGTTGAGTGAAAACTACACCGATACACTTTGGAACAGAAAACTTAAATCCCCACAGAGAGGCCCACTGTTGGACGGAGTCAAGAGCAATTTGAATCCGTCCAGCCGAGAACTGCGCATTTGGCGACGAATGCCATAACGCACAGTCGTCAGCATAGAGCGAGTATTTAAGATTTCTTGGGACAGGAGTTGATGACAGAATATCATTAATCATAACACAAAATAATGTAGGACTAAGAACACTACCCTGTGGCACCCCATTTTCCTGGACATAAATGTCCGAGAATACGTTACCGGGAAGCTTGACAGAGAAAGTTCTGTCCTGTAAGAAATTATAAACAAAAATGGGCAAGTTACCTCTTAAACCGTGAGCATGGAGTTTCATGAGGATACCGTGTCGCCATGTCATGTCGAAGGCTTTGTGAATGTCCAAGAACACTCCTATCATGAATTCTTTTTTGGCGAAAGCCTCTGAAATGCAATGCTCCAGGTGCATTAAATGGTCCATCGTGCTTCGGTATTTACGAAAACCCGATTGTTGACCACTTAACACACCTTTTGCTTCTAAAACAAAAAATAGCCTTTTGTTAATCATGCGTTCCATGACCTTACAGAGACAGCTCGTGAGCGCAATAGGGCGAAACGCACTGGGGTCCGTAAGGCGACCAGTCTTTTTGGGTATTGGGATAACGTGAGCAAAGTGCCAAGATTGGGGGAAGGTGTGAGTGGTCCAGATTCTATTATAAAGGGAGAGTAATTTAGAAAGTGAACTAGGGCCGAGATGTTGGAGCATGCTGTATGATATTTGATCTGGACCAGGACTGGAGCCTTTACAGGATTTCAGGGCAAGGAGGAGTTCATCCGGCGTAAACTCTGAGTTGTAATCAGTGTTTACGCCTCCTGTGGCAAAGTTTGGGACTGTTTGTTCTGCTGCCTCCTTCCGGGGAAGGAAGGCAGGGTGGAACGAGGCGGAGCTACTCGCCTGTTCAAATTGCCGGGCTAAGGTGTTGGCAATAGCTGGGGGGGTGTCTGTAACATCCCCGTTGGTGATGAGTGTGGTTATCGGAGTGGTTGTTTTTTTCCCGCTAAGGACCTGGACTGTGTTCCATACCTGTCCTAGCGGGGTTGTACGGCTTACTGATGACGTGAACTCTCTGAAAGAGCCCCTCTTAGCTTGAAGGATGACTTTCCTTGCCTGAGCCCTTGCCTTTTTATAGGCTATGAAATTATCTTGACTGGGCTGCTGGCTGAAATACCTGTATCGCCTATTACGCTCACGAAGTGCTTGTCGGCAATCCGTTGTCCACCATGGAACTCCATGCTTTGTGTGAATTGTAGAAGTTTTCGGAATACATGCCTCAGCGGCGTGTAAAATGGATTTTGTTGCGTTGCTAACCATTGTGTCAGTGTCCTCGCCAGATATATCCATATCGGCGATCACACGGAAGGTTGCCCAATCTGCTTTCTTAAAATTAAATTTAGGTGGAGGAGGGATAGTGGCAACGTCGCGTGCGTAAGAAATGCAGATTGGTAGGTGGTCACTTCCGTGTGCGTCGTCGCTGACCTCCCAAGAGAAGTCAGAGAACATACTTGGCGAGGCCAATGACAAGTCAATGGCAGTCGCGTTACCTGTCCGATCGTCTACACGAGTCGCACAACCATTGTTCAGAAGACAGAGGTTTGTCTGTAGGAGAATGTTAACAATCTGTTCCCCACGTACACTTGACCTCTCACTGCCCCATTGCTGATGATGGGCGTTAAAGTCGCCCAAAACCAGCTTGTTGCCTGGAAGCTGGCGAAATAACGACCTTAAGTCATCATCAGCAATAGGCGTGTTGGGAGGTAAGTAGAGAGAACAGATAGCCAGATACGTGCCATTGAATTTTACTCTGCACGCGACTGCCTCCAGAGTGGTATCCAACGTCACTTCTGTGTGTGGTAGTGTTTTATGTGTGTATACGGCCACGCCGTGACCGTCGTGTCTTCTGTACGCATGGTAGTGTTTTAGTACTGAAGGATCAGGATGATCCTCCAGCATCGTCTCTTGTAGGCAAATAACGGACGGCCTGTGTAAGTTCACTAAAAGTGACAAATATGGAAGTTTATTCCGAATACTTCTACAGTTCCACTGTAAAACGTTGAACGTAATGGTTTAAGAGTTATGGGGGCGGCCGTGTTTCCTAGTTTTTTTGCGCTCGGAGGCGCTAGCCGGGGACCTCTCTCGGCCCTTGCAAGAGGAGATCTGCATCGGTTCATCAATAGTTAACTCCCCGGAGCTGGTCGAGAGGGAGCGAGCGTGAGAGCCCCTCCTCGATGGCGCGGGAGCTGGGATGACATGAGAGGAGGAATTGCGTTCTAGTTTTGTGTAATTATATTTAATGTTATCCTTGTCATTCTTTTCTGTCTTCTTAGCTGGAGTGGTAGAGACAGCAGAGGCATATTTAGTATTAGTGGAGGAGGAGGTAGAGGTGGTGGTGGAGGAGGAGGTGGAGGAGGAGGAGGGGGAGGAGGAAGAGGCAGGTGTGGTTGTTTTCATGATAGTAGGTGTTGGAGGAGTAGATGAGGTATTCGTAGAAAGAGAAACAGCTTGGGCAGGTGCAGCCGGCAGAGGTTCAGTCTGAATCGAAACAGACTTCATCACTGGACGCATCTGTACGCTTGCCGCGTATGAAACGCCTGGAGAAGGCGCGACGTGCGCCTCCTTCACTCGCTTCCTCGCGTCAAAGTACGAGATGCCTTCGACTGCCTTAACGGTACAGACCTCTTTCTCCAGCTTCCAAGCAGGACAATCCCGCGAGAAAGTAGAGTGAGCTTCTGAACAGTTACGACACTTCTCTACCAATGACGAACACTGTTCCGACGAATGACCTTCACAAGCACACTTACCACAAAAAGAGTGAACCGAACGACAAGCATTTCCGTGGTGACCATAGAGTTGACATTTAAAGCACCGAAGAGGGTTTGGAATATAGGGACGAACGGGAACCCGCTCGTATCCTACATCCACTCTATCAGGCAACTTGGCAACAGCAAAAGTTAGAGTAACTGAAGCAGTGTTCCTTCTCGCGCCGTCAACGAATTTAGTTATTTTACGAGCCCCAATGACGCCCTGATCATACATGTTATCAACGATTTCGTCTTCCGTCATATCCACAAAATCGCGATGGGAGGCAACCCCCCGACACGAGTTCATGGATACTGGGATCGAAGCTTCAATCTCAATATCATGCATGCGTTGTAGCTTCATTAGGGAACTGACTTGTTTTGAGTTAAATGTTTCAATTAATAAATCTCCGCTTGCAAGTTTTTTGACATTGGCAACAGTACCAATGTTTACATCAATAACTTTTTTAATTATAAATGAATTTACAGTAGAAAGGCGGGTCTGGGTCTTAGATTTCAGTGTCACATATCTAGCTTGGTCATAGGAGATGGGCCGTGTGTTCGTTAGGGGTGGTCGGTCAGGACCCTCCCTCCCCCTGGAGGGGGGAGGGGGGGAGGCGGCCTCAGCCATGGGGTACACCCCCCTCCTGCAGGAGGGGAGCGGGACACAAGCGGGAAGACACCAGGGAGGAGTTTCCTAGAGTCAGATTGTCTTGCCAAACCACTCTAGGGGGGCCGATCGGTGTTAATTCACCCCAAAAGCACGCTCACTGAGGCGGACACTCCGTAGGTGAGAGAGGAAGGACAATCTGACCACCTGACAACAGACACTTACTGTTGTCACTAAGGTGAGGACAATGAAGTAGCAAAATTCAGTACATGGGTAGAGGGACACCTATATTTATGTAGCTAACCTAGACCTGAGGGGCCGTCAAAATATTTTAACACCCGAAGGTGAAAGACATAAGCAGCAGGACGACAAGTACACAGTACCGTGTCTGGGCTCAGTCTGCTGACCTTCCTTTTTTTTTTTTTTTTTTTTTTTTTTTTTTTTTGGCCATCAGCCATGGCATTGGCTATTAGGCCATATAAATTAAATTTTGAACTTTTTTTTTTTATTTATTTTATTTTATTTATTTTTTATTTGTTTATCAATTTATTTATTTTTTATTTATTTATTTTCTTTTTTTCCCTTTAATTTATTTACATGTTTGTTTGTTTGTTTGATTTTTTTATTTATTTATTTATTTTATTTTATTTTATTTTATTTTTTTTTTTTTTATCCATTTTATATTTGTACATAGAAAAAAAACTAAAATAAAAATATATTCATACAATTCCAGTCACGCATCATGCATACACATTCATACTTGGGAGCCTGAACCTAAGGCAAAAACTAAAGTCATTAGTCAGGGAAAGTAGGGGACAAAAATGATACATACATATAATGGGGGAGGATACGTACGAATACGTATTTACAATAAATTTGGGGATAGGTGCATAACATCCACGCTAGACACACAATCATTCATTCAAAACATATTTATAATAAAAGAAAGTGCAGTATATACAAAGTGTCATCAATAAAAAAGAAAAACATTGGAATATACAAGTAAGTCATAACTCTTTGATTAAGTTGGTCTCGGCCAGGAAAATCATCAGGTTATCGACCACATCCGGATGCTGGTCACCCAGAAGGGTGGTCTGCGTCATCGGAAGGCGGCGGGCCTCACAGCAAGCTGCGAGGGACCGTCGCGCCTCCCGATAACGCACACAGTGAAGCAGGATGTGGTCGATAGAGAGGGTAGTGTGACAGGTGATGCATTGGGGTGGGAAGGCGTGGGCGATGTAGGGGAGCATGTGGGTGGGTAGGGTGCAGCCCATCCTGAGGCGTCCGAGGACTACCTCCTGACGCCTTGTGGGGCGGTTGGAGGAAGCCCACTCGCCTAGGATGGGTTTTATTGTGGTAAGATGGAGGTTGTCCCAGTGACTTTGCCACAGGAGGTAAACTGATGATTTTGCAGCCGAGAGACATGACTGCAGATCGCGACGGAGGTTCCACGCTCCCTCGAGCTCTGCAGCGGACCTAGCCAGCATGTCAGCCTGCTCATTCCCGTAAATACGCGAATGACCAGGCACCCAAAACAAAGAGAAAGACTTACGACGTGAATTTAACTTATTAATTATGTTGCCTTGGATTTCATTGGCATCCGTGCGCCCTGACTCTATCGCCTGAAGGGCTGACATAGAGTCCGTGAAAATGACAATTACGTTATGATTTGAATTTAGTGCATAATCTATGGCTTTATCAATTGCAAAAAGTTCTGAGGAAAAAACCGATGTATGGGAAGGTAGACGGAACCTGAGGGCACATTCACGCGACCAAACACTAGCACCCACACATTCAAACGACTTGGAGCCGTCAGTGTACAGGTGGAGCGTGGGAGGGAGGCTAGCGACGAGAGCCCGGAAGTGATATCCTATCTCCACCTCGGTCATGGCAGGCTTGTGCTTGGGTAGCCATTTTGTAATGGTGTTGGCTTTGGGCTCCCAAGGGGCTGTTGTTGGTAGCACAAGCTGGTCAACACCGTCAAGGTCCACTTCACACTTCTGGCATAAAGTGTGAAGGCGGACAGCTAGTGGACGGTGTCGACCAGTGTGGAGATGGTGGTGCTGCTTAATAACAGTAGCTGCCATGAGACCGAGTGGAGTCTTCCGGGCCGTTGACAGGCCGTATGCCAGTAATAGGCCGTCCCGTCGCATACTTAGTGGTGGTATATTGGCCTCAACCTCCAAACGCCCCACGCGTGTACACCGTAGGGCTCCAAGACACATTCGCAGACATGCATTCTGAAATACATCCAGCCTCCTCAGTGTTGCGTCCGACGCTGACCCATACACCGGTGAGCCATAGTCTAAGTGAGAACGAATTAAGGACTTGTACACCATTAATAAAGATTTTCTGTCTGCTCCCCAAGAAGTACCTGATAGGTATTTTAGGACATTGACTTTTTTATGGCAACGAACTAGTAAATTGTTTATGTGTGTTTTCCAATTGAGTCTGCTGTCAAAATGCAGACCCAAGAACTTAACTGAATTTTGAAACGGTATCGGCTGGCCTTGAAGAGAAATATGCAAAGCAGGAATTTTACGTTGAGTGAAAACTACACCGATACACTTTGGAACAGAAAACTTAAATCCCCACAGAGAGGCCCACTGTTGGACGGAGTCAAGAGCAATTTGAATCCGTCCAGCCGAGAACTGCGCATTTGGCGACGAATGCCATAACGCACAGTCGTCAGCATAGAGCGAGTATTTAAGATTTCTTGGGACAGGAGTTGATGACAGAATATCATTAATCATAACACAAAATAATGTAGGACTAAGAACACTACCCTGTGGCACCCCATTTTCCTGGACATAAATGTCCGAGAATACGTTACCGGGAAGCTTGACAGAGAAAGTTCTGTCCTGTAAGAAATTATAAACAAAAATGGGCAAGTTACCTCTTAAACCGTGAGCATGGAGTTTCATGAGGATACCGTGTCGCCATGTCATGTCGAAGGCTTTGTGAATGTCCAAGAACACTCCTATCATGAATTCTTTTTTGGCGAAAGCCTCTGAAATGCAATGCTCCAGGTGCATTAAATGGTCCATCGTGCTTCGGTATTTACGAAAACCCGATTGTTGACCACTTAACACACCTTTTGCTTCTAAAACAAAAAATAGCCTTTTGTTAATCATGCGTTCCATGACCTTACAGAGACAGCTCGTGAGCGCAATAGGGCGAAACGCACTGGGGTCCGTAAGGCGACCAGTCTTTTTGGGTATTGGGATAACGTGAGCAAAGTGCCAAGATTGGGGGAAGGTGTGAGTGGTCCAGATTCTATTATAAAGGGAGAGTAATTTAGAAAGTGAACTAGGGCCGAGATGTTGGAGCATGCTGTATGATATTTGATCTGGACCAGGACTGGAGCCTTTACAGGATTTCAGGGCAAGGAGGAGTTCATCCGGCGTAAACTCTGAGTTGTAATCAGTGTTTACGCCTCCTGTGGCAAAGTTTGGGACTGTTTGTTCTGCTGCCTCCTTCCGGGGAAGGAAGGCAGGGTGGAACGAGGCGGAGCTACTCGCCTGTTCAAATTGCCGGGCTAAGGTGTTGGCAATAGCTGGGGGGGTGTCTGTAACATCCCCGTTGGTGATGAGTGTGGTTATCGGAGTGGTTGTTTTTTTCCCGCTAAGGACATGGACTGTGTTCCATACCTGTCCTAGCGGGGTTGTACGGCTTACTGATGACGTGAACTCTCTGAAAGAGCCCCTCTTAGCTTGAAGGATGACTTTCCTTGCCTGAGCCCTTGCCTTTTTATAGGCTATGAAATTATCTTGACTGGGCTGCTGGCTGAAATACCTGTATCGCCTATTACGCTCACGAAGTGCTTGTCGGCAATCCGTTGTCCACCATGGAACTCCATGCTTTGTGTGAATTGTAGAAGTTTTCGGAATACATGCCTCAGCGGCGTGTAAAATGGATTGTGTTGCGTTGCTAACCATTGTGTCAGTGTCCTCGCCAGATATATCCATATCGGCGATCACACGGAAGGTTGCCCAATCTGCTTTCTTAAAATTAAATTTTGGTGGAGGAGGGATAGTGGCAACGTCGCGTGCGTAAGAAATGCAGATTGGTAGGTGGTCACTTCCGTGTGCGTCGTCGCTGACCTCCCAAGAGAAGTCAGAGAACATATTTGGCGAGGCCAATGACAAGTCAATGGCAGTCGCGTTACCTGTCCGATCGTCTACACGAGTCGCACAACCATTGTTCAGAAGACAGAGGTTTGTCTGTAGGAGAATGTTAACAATCTGTTCCCCACGTACACTTGACCTCTCACTGCCCCATTGCTGATGATGGGCGTTAAAGTCGCCCAAAACCAGCTTGTTGCCTGGAAGCTGGCGAAATAACGACCTTAAGTCATCATCAGCAATAGGCGTATTGGGAGGTAAGTAGAGAGAACAGATAGCCAGATACGTGCCATTGAATTTTACTCTGCACGCGACTGCCTCCAGAGTGGTATCCAACGTCACTTCTGTGTGTGGTAGTGTTTTATGTGTGTATACGGCCACGCCGTGACCGTCGTGTCTTCTGTACGCATGGTAGTGTTTTAGTACTGAAGGATCAGGATGATCCTCCAGCATCGTCTCTTGTAGGCAAATAACGGACGGCCTGTGTAAGTTCACTAAAAGTGACAAATATGGAAGTTTATTCCGAATACTTCTACAGTTCCACTGTAAAACGTTGAACGTAATGGTTTAAGAGTTATGGGGGCGGCCGTGTTTCCTAGTTTTTTTGCGCTCGGAGGCGCTAGCCGGGGACCTCTCTCGGCCCTTGCAAGAGGAGATCTGCATCGGTTCATCAATAGTTAACTCCCCGGAGCTGGTCGAGAGGGAGCGAGCGTGAGAGCCCCTCCTCGATGGCGCGGGAGCTGGGATGACATGAGAGGAGGAATTGCGTTCTAATTTTGTGTAATTATATTTAATGTTATCCTTGTCATTCTTTTCTGTCTTCTTAGCTGGAGTGGTAGAGACAGCAGAGGCATATTTGGTATTAGTGGAGGAGGAGGAGGAGGAGGAGGAGGTAGAGGTGGTGGTGGAGGAGGAGGTGGAGGAGGAGGAGGGGGAGGAGGAAGAGGCAGGTGTGGTTGTTTTCATGATAGTAGGTGTTGGAGGAGTAGATGAGGTATTCGTAGAAAGAGAAACAGCTTGGGCAGGTGCAGCCGGCAGAGGTTCAGTCTGAATCGAAACAGACTTCATCACTGGACGCATCTGTACGCTTGCCGCGTATGAAACGCCTGGAGAAGGCGCGACGTGCGCCTCCTTCACTCGCTTCCTCGCGTCAAAGTACGAGATGCCTTCGACTGCCTTAACGGTACAGACCTCTTTCTCCAGCTTCCAAGCAGGACAATCCCGCGAGAAAGTAGAGTGAGCTTCTGAACAGTTACGACACTTCTCTACCAATGACGAACACTGTTCCGACGAATGACCTTCGCAAGCACACTTACCACAAAAAGAGTGAACCGAACGACAAGCATTTCCGTGGTGACCATAGAGTTGACATTTAAAGCACCGAAGAGGGTTTGGAATATAGGGACGAACGGGAACCCGCTCGTATCCTACATCCACTCTATCAGGCAACTTGGCAACAGCAAAAGTTAGAGTAACTGAAGCAGTGTTCCTTCTCGCGCCGTCAACGAATTTAGTTATTTTACGAGCCCCAATGACGCCCTGATCATACATGTTATCAACGATTTCGTCTTCCGTCATATCCACAAAATCGCGATGGGAGGCAACCCCCCGACACGAGTTCATGGATACTGGGATCGAAGCTTCAATCTCAATATCATGCATGCGTTGTAGCTTCATTAGGGAACTGACTTGTTTTGAGTTAAATGTTTCAATTAATAAATCTCCGCTTGCAAGTTTTTTGACATTCTGACCTTCCGCCCAGACCGGTATATATATCCTCAGTTCCAGTGACGTCACGCGTTTTTCCCATCATCCTCTTTCGCTAGTAGTACCTACTCTAACCATAACAAGGTATCTTAACGAGCGTCGAGAATACGAGGATTTACCGGTGATTCCGCAAAGGAATCACCGTAATGATATGTTGGGCCCGTTGTACTCGGTACATATATTTTATTCAGAATTTATTTTTTTTTTTTCATTCAAAGTTTAAAATATTTATTATATTATATTATATTATGTACAAACACGCACAAAAGGAACACACAGAAAATAATAATAATAATAATAATAAAAATAATAATAATCTTTAATCATTGTACTATAGCCTCCATTCCCCCTTGGACACCCAGACCGAGAGGTGTTAATTCCTTAATCCCTTACCCGATTTCCCTCTCTCTCCTTCCCCTCCTTCCCTCCAATCTCTTTCTTCTTTTTTCTC